>APFE030217045.1:97678-151850 GCA_000404065.3 Pinus taeda | reverse complement strand
TCATCTTTGTCGATCTTTTGTGATCTTTCATAATCTTTTGTGATTTTTTAGGATCACTAGTGATTTTTCAAGATTTTGCGTCATCTTTCATCATCTTTCATGATTTTCTATCATCTTCACATTTTTTCTTCATTTTTCACAATCTTTCATCATCTTTCGTGATCCTCTGTCATCTTTCATGATTTTTCGTCATCTTTCTTCATTTTTCCATATCTTTTGTCATCTTTCGTGGTCTTTTGTGATATTTCATGATATTTCTTAATTTTTTGTGATATTTTACGTTCTTTTGTGATTTTTTGTCATCTTTCATCATCTTTTGTGATCTTTCATAATATTTTACAATGTTCGATGACCTTTCGTGATTTTTCACGATGTTTCATCATCTTTCATCATTTTTCGTCATTTTCCGCAATATTTCATCATCTTTCAAGATCTTTCATCATCTTTTAGGATGTTTCATGGTCTTTCACAATTTTTCGTGAGCATTCGTCATATTTTAGGATGTTTCACATCGTTTTGTAGTCTTTCTTCGTCTTTTGCAATCTTTCATGGTATTTCGTCATTTATTCATGATATTTTTTTTTTATCTTTTATGGCCTTTCATGATCTTTCGTCATCTTTCAGATCCTTCATGATCACGATGTTTTGTCCTCTTTCATGATTTCTGGTCATCCTTCGTCACCTTTCAAGATCTTCTATCACATTTTGTGATCTATTGAAATATTTCATGATCTTTCATCATATTTTAAGATGTTTCATGATCTTTTGTGATCTTTTACGATGTTTCTTCATAAGTTTATGATTTTTCGTCATCTTTCACATTATTTCATCATCTTTTGCGATCTTTCATGATTTTTCGTTATCTTTTGTCACGTTTCATGACCTTTTGCAATCTTTCGTGACCTTTCGTCATCTTTTGTAATCTTTTGTCATGTTTCCCGTTCTTTCAACATATTTCGTGATTCTTTTGGACCATTTGTCATATTTCATGGTCTTTCAAGATCTTTCGTGATTTTCTGTCATCTTTCACACTCTTTCATCATCTTTCGTGCTTTTCCATCATCTTTCATAATTTTTCGTCATTTTTCACGATTTTTCGTCATCTTTTGTTATCTTTCATGATCTTTTGCTATCTTTCATGATATTTCTTCATGTTTTGTGATATGTTTCGTTCTTTTGTGGTTTTTAGTTATCTTTCATAATCTATTGCAATGTTTCATGATCTTTTATCATCTTTTAGGATGTTTCATGTTCTTTCACAATCTTTTGTGATCTTTTATGATCTTTCGTCATCTTTTGTGATTTTTCATCATCTTTCGCAATATTTCATGATCTTTGAAGATATTTCATCGCCGTTTAGAATGTTTTATGGTTTTTCACAATGTTTCACGAGTTTTTGTCATAATTTAGAATGTTTCATGGTCTTTTGTCATCTTTTGCGATCTTTCATAATCTTTCGCGATCTTTCTACATCTTTCACGATTTTTTTTTATCTTTCATCATCTTTTCCAATCTTTCTTGGTCTTTTGTCACTTTTCATGATACTTCATCATCTTTTGCGATCTTTTATGGTCTTTCATGATCTTTCGTGATCTTTTGCAATATTTCGTTATTTTTCGCTATCTTTCGTCATCTTATGTCATCTTTCTCGATCTTTCGTCATCTTTCACAATCTTTCAACATCTTTCACAATCTTTCAACATCTTTGGTGACTTTTTAGGATCATTCACGATCTTTTGTGATCTTTTGTCATATTTTGTCATCTTTCGTGATATTTTTAGGTTGTTCATGATCTTTCATGATTTTTCATGATATTTTGCTATCTTTTGCAATATTTTGCGATCTTTCATGAATTTTCGCCATCTTCAGTCATCTTTCATGATATTTTGTGATCATTCATGATTTTATGTCATCTTTTATCATGTTTCGTGATATTTTGCATATTTCGTGACTTTTTTTCATATTTCTTCATCTTTCGTCATCTTTGTCGATCTTTTGTGATCTTTCACGATCTTTCATAATCTTTTGTGATTTTTTAAGATCACTAGTGATTTTTCAAGATTTTTCGTCATCATTCATCATCTTTCATGATTTTCTATCATCTTCACATTTTTTCTTCATTTTTCACAATCTTTCATCATCTTTCGTGATCCTCTGTCATCTTTCATGATTTTTCGTCATCTTTCTTAATTTTTCAATATCTTTTGTCATCTTTCGTGGTCTTTTGTGATATTTCATGATATTTCTTAATTTTTTGTGATATTTTACGTTCTTTTGTGATTTTTTGTCATCTTTCATTATCTTTTGTGATCTTTCATAATATTTTGTTAAACACACATGGTGAGCGACAACAGATAGAAAGATAAAGCATGCATTGTATTTTTCATTCACAAAAGATGTACATTTATAGTACAATATGGTGACCGTTGGGATTCACATCCCAAGGTCCCTTGGACTGCTTTGTCCATTCAGCTTCCACGCTAACCCTTTAGGATTACGTGTCCAACATATTAGAAGCATTTTATTAATGGTTTCTATAGTGATAGTTATCAGAATGTCTCCATTTTGAGCTACCATTCTTCTCTGTAAAGGATTATACTTAGATTGGCACCAGATAACTAAATTATGAAACAAATAAGTTCGAGGAAACA
The DNA here is from genome assembly GCA_000404065.3 of Pinus taeda. Taxonomy (NCBI): domain Eukaryota; kingdom Viridiplantae; phylum Streptophyta; class Pinopsida; order Pinales; family Pinaceae; genus Pinus; species Pinus taeda. The sequence continues at coordinate 149,199 of APFE030217045.1, read as the reverse complement.
TATAAAAAGGTAGATGGGATTCCCACATGTTTATTTCATCTTCAGAGTCAAAGTATGTCTTCTTCAACCAATTATGCAATTTGAACATGTCTAATTCGTATTTAGTGTCTGCAATTTTGAAATATTGGTCGACTAATGGGATGTGGTCTAGGTCTAAGGCATCGGAGGCCTTTGGGATTTCTTATTTTGCAGATGAACTGGTAGAAGGCTTGTATTTCGTCTTTGGAGCCATGGTATAACATGAGTGTAATGGTGAATGGCAGAAAAGTTGCAAAGGAACTATTCAAAGGATGCTTACTACTGTAGGCTTGGCTTGACAGAGAATCGGTGGAATAAAACTGTAAATAGAACAACGAAAGAAAACACTACAAGAGAAATTGAAGAAACCCTAATGTAACAAGGCAAAAGAATATTTAACAATGGATTAAAGCTACCGTTATAGAAATTTGTTGTTGATTGACTAATTAGAAATTTAATACATCAACAGGAGGCAAGATTAGTAATGGGAGGTAATTAATGGCAGTAATGGGCATGTGGGAACTGATAGGTGATAACCGGTGAGCGAATGTGACGTGGACCGATTTTAGGTGGAAGGAATGGGAGATGTGACCATTGGCATGATACCGGGAAGCGCGGGAAGTGTGGATGGAAAATTTCTTAGTCACAGGGGGGGCAGTGGTAAGTAGTTTGGAGCGAGGGGGGTGCAAAGAGGCTTCCCCGTCATTGATCTGGTTGGGGAGGCAGATCACTATTGATTCTTTCCCAAGCTTTATCACTTTCCGATAAACCTTTTTTGTCATTTCTGAATTTGAAAATAAACATTATAAACAATTATTTACAAAACAATTAATCACCCCTTTAAAAAGGTAATACATGGCTAACTACAAATTAATCTATTTTGGGTGTGTTTAGACTAACAACCCCTATTTAACTATTTCAAAAATTTAAACCTAATCCAATATAAATTTGGCCAATTTTTTTAACATATTAGGCATTTAATTTGTCCTAATCTATCCTAATTTATAATGTTCAACCAAGATTAAACTTTTTGATTGAACTTATTCTCTAATCTAGAACAAAAATTTTAATGATCTGATCAAGATTAAATAGTTTGATCAAAATCAGAAGAAAACGTTGTGGCATAAACACAAGGTGCAAAAAAACCTTTATTTATTACAAATGCAATTTTTTTCATGAAGTGCCATTTAATCAAGCACACTTATACAATTTTTTTTTTTGTTTTCTTTTAATGATGTTCTATTTCATCTCTTTTTATTTTCTATTTTTTTATATTTCCATTTTTTCTTTATTTTTTCATACCCTCTTTTGTAAAACAAAAACTAACTTATCAAAAATAAAGCATGTATCAACGTAATTGCCATCATATTTCACATACATTACATTACATACATACATACATACATTACTTTACTACATACATACACTTACATAATACATACATACTTTAACATACTATAATACTACAATTACAGTACACATATCTTATATAATAATTATTATATGGATTAACACTATATATACTAAACCTCTTAATAGGAATTGGAAATACAAGTAAACCTATCAAGGTACTGAACTTGTCTGCTGGCAGTAGGACTATGTTGCTATGGTACCAAGGTAAACCTATCACGGTATTGGACAGGCCTGTTGGCAGCAAGGTTATGCCAAGTAAAAGGAGATGCAAAATAAACAAAAAAACATTGGTCACTTTGCGAAAGGTATTGATTGCATTAAATCATCCTTAATCATATAAGTCAAAGTTAGGAAAAATAAACTCCATACTTTGTCTTTTAGGGAATTACTTGAAATATGCTATAAAACTAATGCTATGATATTCTATTTTAAATATATTTATACATCTTAAAATGTGGGACCATTATATGTTGTTTCACTTTGATTATATAATTTGGATTTATTACAATGCTACTACAATAAAGGTAAAATGATTCTTACACTAATAAATGGAGTATACTGTTTGAAGGTCATTCTTTTCAAATATTATGATGTCATTATTTGCACAAATGGGTATCAAGTGGGCTAATTATTAAACCAACTCTTGCATATTTCCAAAAACAATCTCTTATTTCAATGCAGAGTGTTTGACGATGACTCCCTCATAGTTGCATGTGGTAAGACAATTGCAAGTATGACTAATACCCTTGGATTATTTGTAATAAATAATTTATTGACCTCTTTTGCTATGGTTGATGCGATTACTAGACAAGGGTGAACTTTAATTCCATTAGGGCGTGGGAGTGAAATGTAAAAAAAAATTCTTTTATATTGTTGCATGGTGTGCCATTATTCATGTGTTGTTACTCCAATACCACATACTCTTTTGTTATTTATGTGTTGTTACCATAATTCTGATCATGAATGCCAAGAAATTGGTAAGACTTTGAGAGGAAAATAATGAGATAACTGATTCATTCCACATGTCACCATTTGTGTTCTCATAACAATAAGAGATAATAGGTATAGGAAAATGATCTTTTTTTCATCATTTTTAACCTATTTTATATTCCCTTTTTCATCCATTTTTCTCCCATGATATTCACAACATGATTATCTCACTTTCATATATAATGAGGTTATTTAGGTAATGAATTAATGATTGAGGCTATTCATGAGATCTGTTATAGAAATTATGATGGTAGAGCAAATTAATCAATTTGGTGGAAGGAAATCCTATTACATATTATGATTTCTTTCTTTTAGCTTGCATGGCTTCTACCTTTAGCATCACTTTCAACATCAATTTGACCTACATCAACTTCAATAAATACCAATCCATCCATGCCATATCATGATTTCATGCAGATACAACCAAAATTTTTATATATTTAAAATTTTAGGACGTTATCATGAAAAAACACTAAGCATTATTCATTCATATTTTCAAGCCATTATTTCCAATTGATTACTAGTTCCCAATTTTCAAAGTCATCAAAGCTTTCAATTTGGGGGAGTGTGTTTTTCATTTCTTTATTTATCATGACCATTCCATCAATTACCATCCTTACTTATTATAAAAACCTCCCTTATTCCCTGTGACTTACAAAATTTTCCTACCTATGGCATCATATTCCACAATCCTACTACAAGAATCAAATGATTAAATCATTGTTACATAAGAAGAAACAATTAGAACGAATGTCTTGTTGTTGTTGTTACACAAAAGAAAGCACATAATTGATACACAAGCCATTTCTTTATAACTACATGTTGTTATATACCAAGTAAAGATTTCGATAGTGATTGTAGCAACACCCTCAATTTTTTTTCTAGTTTAGCATGAGAGCATGGTAATTCGCCATTTTGGGGGAGGCGTTGCTATGTATGCTGGTTGTTTTCTTCTTTCTTCCTAATTTAAAGCATATAATTTAATTTTTATACAATGAATAATTATTTTTTTTATTTGTTCATATATTTAAAACCATGAACTAGATTCTTATGATTTTAAGACAACAAGAAGATACATTAAAATGTACAAACCCAAAAAATTTCAAGCTAAACCAGTGTATAAAATTACAGGAATCAAGCATTGTAACCTCCAACCATTTAGTGATATATTGAAATTTGTGCACTGGATTGCTTTGCTTTTAGGTGTGGAGAAGCATTAATATTGTGGAAATATGCTTACAAAATTTCAACAATATCTAGTTTGTAGTTTTTGAGAAAATGGATGAAACTTGTTGCTACTTATATAATATTTTGTTGCCAATTCATATACATATGGTTGGAAGTCAATGTGCGAATTGTTACAACTTCATCAACGTTACTAGAATAGGATAACCATTGCTTTGAAGAGGATTTCACGCAATAATTTTTTATTCCATGAATATCATGAGTTCGTAAGAATGTTTTGGTTATTGTATTATAGCTCGATTAGTACATAGGCATTGGGTTGCATGAGGACATGCAACATATTCAGATTGGGGGAGATGTTGGGCCACTAATGTTTCATTATAATTATCATTTCTTGACATTTATTTCATCCATTTCTAGTGATCTTTCAATATTCTATTTATCATATAATTCCATTTCATAATTATTTATGATCTTGTGGATAACTAATGCATGTTCTCCTTTATTTTTAAAAAATTGAAGCTTATTATGCATAATTTTTCCAATGCAGGCTTATGAAGAGGATTGTTATAACAACACTCATGATTTCAACATCCAATTTCTTATCCATATTGTAACTATGAGCTCCAACTCATGATCAAACATTCCAACTCAGAAATTTGTTGAAAATAAGTGATTATTTTGCATTGGATTTTACGAGAAAATAACAATAAATCTAAAAATTCCACGACATGGGTTTTGTGTAAAACAAACAAATTTGGTTTATTATTGTACCTTTTTCCAAAATCTAATATAAATTAAGAGAAACACGTGATTCTTTAAGGGAATTTTTCCCAAATTTATTGTTGTGATTGTTAAAGACAACCATGTCGAACCCAAGAGTCCGAAGGATAACCCTTGAATGCAGTATTATTCACAATGATACATATTTATAATACATTAGAATGACACTTGGTTTCATATTCCAAGTGGTTTCTTGGACTCCCTTTGACTATTTATCTTCCACACCAACCCTTAGAGGATTATGTGTCCAACATATACCCCCCTCCCTCCTTAATCTAAAGGGATATGTATGAGTCCAAGAAGAGAGTTGTAATACAAAATGTTCAAAAATATGCATGCAGCACTAGGTTGAATGCACTCTCTGAAATGTTGGTATAAGGGGGTGGCTTAAGGATGACCACCGACATTGGAACACTTAGTGCAGTTCCCAAAACTCTTCCAAGTCTAGCAAGAACCTGAAATCTTCTGCTAGAGGGAGTGTCCCTAATGCTTTGGAGAGGGATACCTTCAACCTAAAAAGTGGAGGTCTACAACTTGTGTTTGTTTAAGGATGACCACCAACTCTGGAATGCTTAATGCAATTCCTCAAACTCTTCCAGAACTGGAAAAAGGATGAAGTCTTTTGTTAGAAGAAGTGTCCCCAATAATTTGAAAAGGGAGAAGCTCAGGCTGAAGAGGGAGGTCTCAACCTTGCATAGATGGTTTAAGGCTGACCACCAATCAAAGGCATGCTTAGGGGCACCTTTATCTTTCGCTACAACTCTGAATCTGGTATGGGAAGTTGTTGCTCGGGCTCGCTTGTTGTGGCTTTGAAGCTTGTAGATGACCATCACTTCCTCCCTGTGAGATACAAGGTCAGATGATGGAGAAAAATCAACTACATGATTGTTCGATACTCTAGAACAAGTTCTGACATATGATTGAAATATCTTCTTAGTTGTTGAAGCCCATTGCCAAGAAGCAATCCATCCAAGATGAATCTTTGTTCTTACAGGAGGATTTTTTTTTAATCATTTGTTTGAAGAATGGCTACTTTTATAGTAGTGCTTACATGGATGAAGATCAAAACAATTTTCTTTCACATGGCCAACTCTGTCACAATGTTGGCATTTAACAATCTATTGTGGTTGCTATGGAAGAGGACGAGAATTTGAAACATTTGATGGTGACCTATCATGAAGAAATCCAACACTCTAAAACTCGATGGCTTTGATTAATATGGAATGTGAAAGAAAATCTCCTTATAATATCGAAGCTATGTTATGTGCTTGTTATGGAAAAGCTCTTCACAAGGTCTGATGATTGGCTTGGGAAGTGAACACTGAATTTCTACTTTTGCATGCAATTTTGTTGCTTCATTGGGCACTAGATCTAAAAGAGCTTCACATTTCCCCTTATGTACAAGCATATGGCTTGTGGAGTGTTCTCCTTCCTTAAGGAGTGAATGTATGGTGTTGCCCTACCTTAAGGGTTTGATAATAAAGAAGAATTTCTATCTTATTTCTTGGGTTTATTTCTATTGTCTTATATTTTCATATCAGAGACATAACAAGTGGTATCAAAGCGTCAAGAATTTCTTCTGCACATTAATATTGATAGTACCCGAAGATTCCATCCAAGGATATCCCAAAACACTATCCATATTATCCATCTTTGAAGTATAAAAATCACCATGCAACACATATTTATCCATAGAAAGCTTCAAATCCTTATAAATTTGAATATCCTCCTCATCAACCTATGTATTTTCAATGTGTTTCGCCAGAATTTGCAATTTTTTTGCCAAGTTAACATTGATCAAATTATGCTTGCAACTAGGATTTATATAAACAATGATCTTCTCCTTTTGAATCAATCCATGAACCTGTAATAAGGATATACCAGTAGGAAATAGCTCCACATGTTTCTCCTTATCTTGTTTTCTAGCATGAGACCATCTATCTAAAAGTAATTTTTCAAATTCTTCATCGGGCAGGTTGGAACATTTCTTTTGGTTAACTAATCCCCACCATGTGGCTGCCTCATCTTCAAAATTAAACACTAGAAAAGTTCTCCAATTATGTGCCCATAGTGTCTTGTGTTCTTTTATATATTCTTCGATAGTAGGACCATTATCTTTTCCTGTAAAAGCCATGAAGAGGGTTTTGAAAAAATTCACTTACTTGGCAAAAATTTGAAATTGTCACAGTTTAGTCAATATTGCTCAGAATCTCTATTATGACCTATTTTTGGAAATGGAACAACCATTCTGCGTCTACCCATATGATAGAAATTTTGATCCAGGCACTAGAATTTCAGATCCGCGCTGCAACTCTCCCATCGTCCCCAAAATTTCTGCAAAAAGAGTTGATTTTAAATCAGCGATATCTCCCTCATCTGGACTCCGATTAGACCAATTGTTTTTTTGAAATAAGGTATATTTTCACATAGGATCCATATCTACAATTAGATTTTGAAGATATTGTATCAGGACGTCCAGATATGCGCTGCAAACTCGCTGCCTTGAAAAATTGTCTGCAACCCCACTGATTTTTAGATCAGCGATATCTCCTTCATCCTGACTCCAATTCAGCCGATTTTTTTTTTGAAATCGGGTATTTTTTTACATAAAATCCAGATCTACAATTATATTTTTTAGATCTTTCACTAGGATTTCTAGATCTGCGCCGCAATTTCGCTGCCCCAAAAAATTGTCTACAACCCCACTGATTTTTAGATCAGCGATATCTCCTTCATCCGGACTCCGATTTGACAGATTTTTTTTTTGAAATCGGGTATTTTTTCACGTAGAATCCAGATATGCAATCAGATTTTGCATATCTTGCACCAAAATATACAGATCTGATCTGAAAACTCGCCGCCCTGAAATCCTGCAAAAACAAAAAAATTCTCCACTTTTTTGCCCAAGAAACTACTCTGATACCACTTGTTATGTCTTTGATATGAAAATATAAAACAATAGGAATAAACCCAAGAAATAAGATAGAAATTCTTCTTTATTATCAAACCCTTAAGGTAGGGCAACACCATACATTCACTCCTTAAGGAAGGAGAACACTCCACAAGCCATATGCTTGTACATACAATAATCCTTGACTATTCCTTGACATCCTCCATGTGGAGTCTCTAGCCTCTATATAGGCCTCATACATGCAATACCATGGATCATTACCATGGTTTCGTCATACCATCCACTAATACCATGGGCCCATTACATTATTACTAACTACTTGTGGTCCCTTACATGATATGGGTTAACCACCTTATTTATTACTATGGCCCATCTCATTATTACATTATTACCTTGGGTACCTCCCTCGGTACCTCATATTATCCCCACTAGGTATATAACATCAACTGTAACATTATCAACTTTTTTCTTATGGGAGTTTTCTTCAATTTTCTAAACATAAACAGGTTCAGAATGATGACTCCATTGTTGTAATTCTACTCCCTGAAGCTGAGATTCAAGCTCCAAAAAACTATCTTTTCTTGTGCATTCTGTAGACATGTTTTAATATCATAGAGAGTGCTTTTGTTGATTTCCACCATCTCATCAACAATTGAATGAGTGACAATATTTAATAACTCTAATACATCCCCAATTGGAGACATTTTAGAAAAGAAGTATTAGTTTACATCCACAATTATTACAAAGCTTTTCCAATCTCCACTGCAATTAGAACTTTACTCTCTCTGTAGCATAAAATATATCTTTATGATACTTGTATAATAGGCAACAAACTAATCCATTTAAATCTCAATACACATACCAATTGTACACTTTGTACGCCAATGTTTGCAACTTAAAAATGCAGAGAAGGGATATTTAACCATAGGTTGCTTCAATGTAGAGCTTTAAGACTATTCAACACTCCAACTTAATGTATCAATGTTGGCAACAAAAAATTCTCTTCCCAGTCAAGTGGATGACAATGTAATGAATGCAGGTGAGTCTACAAAAGGTGAAGGATTTCTAGAATAAAAAAGAGAACTTTCAAAGGAAAAGGATGGTAACTGGTTTTTTACAAATTCAGAGCCTATGAGAGAAGAACAAGTTAAAAATGCAGTCAAATTATTTTTTGTCTCACCCAAAAGTACGCAGTTTTCCAGTAATATACCGACGCTCATTTCTTTAAGGGAAAGGTTTAAAAAAGGAGGATATTGATGAAGCTTTTCGGTGTGTGCCAGGTCCCCCCTCTAATGAATTCATAACTAAAGCAACTATTCAAAGTCAACATACATGATCATCACCTCCCAGTACCATACAAACTCAACCCCAAGTTCAAACATTGCAACATAAAGTGGATCCACTAATTACAACACCAATGGCCACATTGGTTAAACCAACCCATTTTAATTGGACGCATATGATTTTTGCTGTAGGATTCCTCACTGCAATAGGTGTTGGTGCCAGTGTATTGTTCAAGAATGTAATTATTCCAAAATTAAAATCTTGGATACGACAAGTAACTTCAGAAGATGATGAAACTAAGTGGGAGAAGGCTCTAGAGCCAAGTCCAACTACAAAAGTTGCAACTGCTGCAAAATCTGTTGCTATGGCAGCGTATGAGGTAGCTAATGTTAGCTAAGAACTTATCAAATCAAGAATTGAAGATAGGAAATATTTTGAGGGCCTTCTGCATTTCATGGAAGTAAAAATTAAGGAAATGAAGTCAATGAAGACTGCTCTTCACTAACGATACTTTGGGAGCCATTTCATCCATAAAGAGAGGATATTGGAGAGGAATGTATGAATCAAATTCAAAGAATGTGACAGTGGATGATCATGTGTGAATTCTTGATCAGGGGTCAGTGAGGCCTTCATCTACACCTACAAGTGTTAGCCTAGTCTATGGAAGCATAGAGGGAGAAACCCAACATTGATAAGCTTCATTCAGACAAAACTATTTCTATTATTCAAAGATAAAAAATGAACAATAATAATAATCACCCACTATAAAACCTTAGGACATCAGTTCAAATGTAATAAATGAAGTGTTGAGACTTAAAATGATGCAAAAACATTAACTGCAATTTGCAGCAGTGATGAGAATTTAAATTGCTTTTCAGACCTCTGGAAAGTAATGCGAATGTAATAAATGCAGTGTTGGGCATTAAAAGGATGTGAAAGCATTAAATGTGATTTGTAGCGGCAATGGGAATTCAAACTGGGTTTCGGATGAACAATGCACAGAGATGGCAGTCAGATGTTTTGTTTCCCTTCAATGTCAATCCTTCAAATAGTAGGCTATCCTTCAACATATATCCCTCAAATTCCTTTCACAAAGGTTTTTGACCAGTTGGTCCATCATGATTCCATGTAAATCCATATGCAGATGATAGCTTAGCATTTAGTGTGTAATCGTGAAATTGCAGCTATTCAAAAGTTGAGGGAGATATTCCACAAATATCATAACCATTATAGTCTAGATAACACTGAGAAGTCTTTTTTTTTTCGCATTACAAAGCCACTCCTTTCAGGAGACGTGGTCAAAATTGGTTGAAGTTGATATGAGCACTAAGCAGAGAGCCTACCAGAAAAAAATAACTGATAGGGGATAATTTTGAATGAATTTTTAGAAAACTAAGCAACATGGGTGTAAGAATATTATAGAGAATAACATAGAAATATTTGAGGAGATCCCAGGCCCAACAAGGTTAGATAAATGATTGCAGATACAATGGACACATAAAAATAGATCATAATGGTTTGAGATCAAACTCAGATGGAAGAAAACGCTAGTTTACAGATAAATGTGCAAACCTTAGACCAATTTATCTTCTTGGCATAATTGGTATCAACTATCATGCAAAGAAACGATGGGTCATGATGGGAGGACAAATGGCTCGAATTGGAGTAGGGAAGGAATATGCCCATAGCTCTCATACCATGTTAAAGACAACAATGGTGAACCCAAGAGTTAAAGGATAAGACTTAAATGCATTATTATTCTCAGTGATACATATTTTTGATACATTGGAGTGGCCCTTGGTTTCATATTCTGAGTGCTCTCTTGGACTCCCTTTGACTATTTAGCTTCCACACCAACCCTTATAGGATTATGTGTCCAACATTTAGGAATAAGGGTGGGGGGGCGGCGGGTGGGGGAATGTTGGACACATAATCCTCTATGGGTTGGTTTTGAATGTGAATAGCCACCGGAGTCCAAGAGACCTTGGAATATGGAATCCAATGTTCACTCCCATGCATTATAAATGTGTATCATTGTTGATAGTAAATGCATTCACGCTTTACCTTATTTAGCTGTCCACAATCCATGCATGACTAACAATGATCATTTCCTATATCTTAACCAATTGCAATACTAAATTCAACTTGTTCCAATAGATTAGTGATGGAGAAATCTTTCAGGTTTGATTTTAATGATTTATCTATTATTGTAATGAAAATAATTTTGTAGTCTAATCATATATCATGACGTTCAATTTAGTTGTAATTTTTCCTTTACTCTCTGTGTACTTAAATGAAGACAAAAGTCATAGAGGGGATGATGGACAATTGTTGAATTTGGGGAACAAATAAGAAATCCATTTTAGTTGTATTTATTTTTAATATCTTTCAATGAAGGAATTTATCTACTGAACTTTTCATATTTTATTCACAATTTGATCTAAATTATTCTTCAAGGAAGAACTAACTCCTGGTGGTTTGGGCTCACTTCTTGGATGAGATGTTGTCTTGAACATGTAAATTAGTTTAGTTTTTTGTTGTTCCTTTTTAATCAAGTAAATTTGTGTTTGTTTCATTTTTGAGATCTTTTGTTTCTTGCAATTTCCATATTTCTATTAATTTACCGCTTTAGACTATCTTTTGAGTTATGTTGGGTGCAACAGGTTAAATTTCCAATTCAAAAAGGTGTGGTTTAATTCAATATTAATTCAAGTTGTGTGATTAACATCATTATTTCTCTTCTCATTTACTTTCTACCTTTTAAATTTAGCATTGTCATTTAAGTCTTACATTTTATTTCCTAGTTAATGAGCTTGATAGTTTATAACAATCATGTAGAACCAATATTAGTTGTTAGTAGCTACTTTCATATATTTTTCTGATTTCCTTGAACTAAAAAGACATTCCTCAAGTTGATAATTAATGTCTAGTTGACTAGTTGTTTTTTTTAAGCAATTAATTTCCCCGATATTCAATGCCCAATCTAAGTTTTGAGGCCTTAGGATTTTTCACATTTCTTCCTCCTACATTAATATACATATCAATTCATCAAAATTGGGAGCTTTATCCCTTGTTGCGAGACTTGTAATGAACATCTAGTATGCATCTAACATTCCATTTAAAGTGATGGTTACAAGATAAATGCTAGTTATCGATTCTTCTATGTTTGTCGGCTTCTCATTTTAAATATTTAATTATTGAAATAAAGTTACTAATAGTTTCATTTTCTTCCATCATAATGGAGATGGTCTTACTTTTCAAGGAGACCACATGACTTGTACTTCCAACTCATACAAAGACTTAGGTGTATTCAATGTCTCATTAGATGTCTTGCAATCACGAATATGGGGAATGGTACTATCTTTTATAAACATTCTTAACAATACCTTTGCCTTATTCTCCCACTTCTCCCAATCCTGAATTGATTCAATTGTTTCACCTACAAGTGCATTTGGATTTACTTCTTCTCCACAAGCTATCGACCACATATTGTAACCTTCCATTAAGGTCTGTAATTTAAACTTCCAATTTACATAACTTGATCCATCTAACTTATTTTCCTTATTTAAATAATTTTGTGTAAGAATATTAGCGAGCGTAGGAGCAAAGGAAATTCCCTAACCATACACAGCTCAATTCACAAATAAAATTGCATAATGTTTCAAGGAAGAAAATAATTACACCCAAAAAACTCAACACTACACCACAACGCACCACCCTTGCATCAAGTTCACACCACAAAAGTCAATTAGGATTTGAAAGAGGATCTAAATTTATTATGTAGGGGAAAGCCATGAAAAGATCACAAATTAAGGATTAATCCAAAAATCAAGGATTAAGCCAATTGAGTTAGTAATGTATATACCACTTTTTGAACTGATTCCTTTTCCCTATTTATTTTTTGCACGGAGCCTGATTCTATACTCCTCCCACTAAGCTTCAATGTTGCATGTTCTCACACAGATATGATGTAGGCTACATTTTCTACACACATCTTATGTTAGTCTGCTTATTGTTTGGTTGACTTACCATCATGCTAAAAACAATTGGCCTCTGAGACACAATATGTACCTAAGGTCCATGAATTCCCTTACAATGAAAAACTAGATATCAGAATTCTTACTATGTGTAAGCTCTCGAGAATTCTACCATGAAAATTTCATCACCGTAGGAATCTCTAGGGATCGAATCCTCATAGCATTATCACAAACCTTGTCAATGGAAATCACAACATAGCAACAAATATCTCAGCAAAACAATAACCATCTAACACCAGGTCAGGCAATGGCCCTCGTACCCAGATTCATGAGAAAAGTTCACACAACGCTTCTCAATAGGTCTCAACACTGCATATATGTAACATCAAATTGTGCACATGTCTAAACAGGTCTCAACATTGCATATATGTTGTTGGGTGTGGAGCCTGATTATCTTCTATATTCAAAAGTATCGCCACATTGGACCCCAGTTCAAAATGGGGGCGGCAACGCCGCCCGTAAAATATTCACTGCAGGGGGGTCCAGGGGGGGGCGGCTGCACCCCAAAAGCTAAAAACAGCTGTAAAATTGCCTTGTAAAAGTATAGTAATTTCTAGTCAATCTGGGCCGTTCATTAGGCAGATGATCTGACGGTGGAACTTATGTTTAGTTTAGGGTTTTTTGCCCTAGAAGGCAACCCCCTCTCTTTGTATGAGGGCATTGTATTTGAGGCTGTGAGATAGATGTGTATTGTGTGTGAGCGAGAAACAGAGAGGTGAGACTGAGAGAGAAGACAGAGGATATTACAGCGGATTTGTTGTAGGTTGTGTCTCTTCATTTTGCTGGATAATAGAAAGGAAGGACTGGCTGTTCGGGGTGGACGTAGCCCAAACTAGGTGAACCACGTATATCTGTGTCTCTCTTGTTTTGTGGATTTTCTGTGTTTATATTTCTACATTATTTCATGTGTTCCATTGCTCCGTAATATATAATTTTCTAACATATGTAACATAAAACTACACACAACATCTCTCAATATGTCCCAATGTTGCATATATGTAACATCAAATTGCACACAATGGCTCTCAATAATGATAAATGCACTTGGTGACCTTTCCAACAACAATCAATCAAAACAAACTCAATCCACAACACCAAATCAACTCTTGCCTTGGCTTTGATAGAAAAATATAATTAAGGAAGGATAAAATATGGAAGAAATGTGCATCTCTCAGGTAAGGCTAGCTCAACTTGAGACGGCCTACTCTCCAAACTTGATTCATTCAGCAAAAACATTCGTACATATATAACAATACAAATGGTAAATAATTTTTCATGACTTCCTAAAAAATAGAATCTAGAGCCTAAATAAGACACCACAATCTTAACATAGAATAAAAAGTAGCTAATAATGAAATAATATAGAAAATAATACATCTCTCTATTAATTTTAAGTACTACTTTCACTAAAACTCTGTTGACAAATATTCTTCTATTGGGTGGCTTCTTCAATGTGTCACCCAAATGGAACAGATAACCAATTAATAATCTATGTGCCACCGTATCGAATGGAACTTTAAAGGCTGACTAAAAGTAAGCGGGTTTCATTAAAGACTCATGAATAGGAAATAATTAGAAGGTTTCCAACTTCTTCCTAAAAACCATCTTACTCAACAATTGTTTGTCCTTTGTCCCTCTTATACTTTGTCTTTCCTCACCTTGTTGTAATGAAATTTATTGATATTTATTTAGTATGCCAAATGTAACAACCCTAGTTAAAAATCCATGTAATAAATTTATTGAATGAAAAATAATAACCATGGTCATGGGACACACATTCCAAGCTAAATCTTGGAAAAAACATCCTAGTGTGGTTGTTCATTTCGTTTATAATGGCTATGCAAATTAGCAAATTCTTTGGAAAGACAAAGTGGCATTATTAACATTTTATTTATGAAAATAATGGAAATTAGGATAAAAGGGATATGAAAGGTCACAGGTTGGATGTGAGGAAGAAAATGAAGGAAATAATGGAAAATTGAAGAAAATATAGGCCTCACTATTAAAAAGGCTTCTGAGGATTAGTTTGTAGCTTTTTGTCAATTTTAGCTTGGAGCTCTCTATTCTACTCTCTCTCTCATGTTCTTGGACACTTATAGTTTTCTTGGAGCACTCTTGAAGGAGTGTGCAACACATTGGATTTGGATCAAGAAGGAAAAGGAAGAGCATGAAAGTGCAAGAGCACAATGGGATCAATAACCACCATGAGTTTTGCTTGCAGGTACTAATGGCCCTCCAAATTAGACATAAATTAAGGCCCATTTGACCATCCTTCAACACATTAAACCTTTCTTTTTTCATTGGATGACATGTTTTTAGCTTTAATATGTTCATTAGGAAGGTTTAAAAATAGTTCCATATTTGTGCCTAATATTATTTATTTTTGTAGAATATTGTGAGAATATTGGGCAAATTATGAAGATTTGGAGTTCGAGATAATATAGGGACTTGTTACCTACTACATAAGGATCAATATTGAATTACAAAAATATCATGAAATTATTGACAAATTCTAGAGCTCCAGTGATTGAGAAAAACTACGAATTTATTCCTTATCATTTAATTGAAATTACTAGTGTTGGGAACTAGATCCACCTTTTTAGGGATTTTGGAGGGGAAAGCTTCCTCCTTTAAAGGATAATTCTTCCTCATCACCTTGTATAAGTAAAAATTATAATTTTCATTTAGGGGCATGTATTTATGAGTCTTCTTATGGAGAAAACTTGTTCCTTTGCAACTCCACTTTCATTTCTAGCAGGGACGTACTTGGATTGATTCAAATAATGAAGTTTGGTGCCACTTTTAGTTTCTAAAGCTTGGTTTCCTTAATAAGACTCTCATTTTCCTTGAGCTTGGAAATCCCAGGTGATCCAAATTTAAATAGGAACGTAACAAATTATAGAGATAACCATAAACATAGAGATTCAATGGAAATAATACTTCATTTCATTAATGTAAAATACTTAAATATGCTTACAAACAGAAATGGAAATAAACCAACTAGGGTGATGGTAGCTTATCTCTGAGAAGAGATGTGGCAGCTACATGTTTGAAATATGTTATAATGAGGCTCAAAGGCCTATTTATTGTTGAGAAACAATGGAAAGCCCTAAACATCCAAAAGCCTAATCCTAGAATATGAAACACCACATTGTGGGCCCTGTTTGGGTAGATTGGTACATCAACTTCCCAGGGTCATAACTTTGGCATACGATCTCCATTTGATTTGCATAATATCTCGTTAGAAAGAACTATCCGATAACTACAACTTTGGGAAGAGCAACGTTCGTCCATGGACCCATGTTGCTCCCTGTTTTCCCAAAAAACATCGTTTAGGGCCTCAAAACAGCTCTGGAAATTCAAGAACCGAAAAACTGCCAAAAATAGTAAATAGTGCTACAATTAAGGAAACTGAAAAGCTAAAAGAAATAATGGTGGGGATCTAAGTGGATTTTGTGGTTTGGCCACCAATATCCACCTGGATCATTTCTCCCCCCTTAGGAAGAAATGGTCCCCATTGCATTGAGTTCCTCCATGAGATGAGGAAACTTCTGCTAAACTTGGTCTCTGGTGAGCCACTTGCCCTAGTGAAGGAGCTAGCCTGCTTTGGCAACTAGATACAGTTGGATATTCTTTTGGCGAATGTGCTTGATATTTTTGTTCATGATCCGATTAGTTGCATATTGTTCAATGCAATCTCGATTTAACTCTGTGGGTGTGAGTTGTTCTGCAATGTCGGATGTGTCTAGTAATGGTGGAAAGTATGGCCGAAGGTGGTCCACATTGAACATTGGGTGCAAGCCAAGGAATGGGGGAATTCTGAGCTCAAATGTATTGTTTGCCACAACCTTGGTAATGGTGTAAGGACCATATCATAGTGGTTTGAGTTTTTGATAGGCCCTGGTAAGGCATTCCTTTTGCAAATGCAACCAGACTTTGTCACCCACCTGAAACTTTTGTGGCACCTAATGTTGATCATGTCACTGCTTGTACCTGGCATTTTAAATCTCCAAAATGTCATGTACCTGCTGGCGAAAATGTTGGATGTGTTCAAGGAAGCTATTTTCCTTATCTATTTCATACTGGACATGAGCCGAATCTGTGTGAATAGCTACAAATGACTTGGCCACATCAATGAGACATAGTGGTTGGAATCCCAAGCCCACCTTAAAAGGGTTATGGCCAGTCGAGCTATGGAGAGCCTGGTTGTAGCTATGTTGAGCATAGGGGAGGATCTCATCCCATGTGCGTGGATGCTTTGAGTTGTACATGTGCAAAATGTGTACGATCATCCTGTAGACAACCTCTGTTTGGCCATTAGTTTGAGGATGGAAGGTTGTGGAATTTGTGAGTTTGGTGTCCAGCATCGACCAAAGACTCAACCACAATGTACTCAGGAACTTGCTGTCCCAATATAAGATGATAGACTACGGGATCCCAAAGTGTACCCACACTCGTTCAGAGAAGAGTTTACCCATGGCTTCTGCCATGATATTCTTCTTGCAAGCCACCATAGTGGCCATCTTCAAGAACCTGTCGATGACCAAAAAAACAAAGTTGTTTCCATGCTTAGTGGAAGGAAGGCCTAACATGTAATCCATGGAGATGGATTCCCATGGTTGACTAGGTGTAGGCAGCAAGGTATAGAGGCGTTTCTTCTGGATGGACAGTTTGGAAATGGTATAAGTAGTGCATGATCTAATGTACTTCCTGACATCCTATTGAAGATTCAGCCAATAGAAATACTTTTGTAGTACAACCACCATTTTCTTGACCGTGAAATGCTCAGCAGCTCGACTGTAGTGTGCTTCCCAAATCATCTTGGCATACTCGCTCGAAGGGACACAAAAGTGACCTAGGTGGCATAACAAGGCATCTTGGAGGTGAAAATCTACAACATGCTGACCCTCCAACAGTGTCTGGTATGTGTGGCCGAATTCTGGGTCGCTTTTGTAGAGAGGTGGCCAATCAGAAGCCTTGTGCCCATAACAGTTTAGCACAGTGGTTAATGCCATGATCGATGGTCGACTGAGGCAATCTGAAACATTATTGGTGTTGCCCTTCTTATACTTGATATTCGAATGGAACTCTTGTAGGTATGTGGGCCACTTCTGATGGCGATCATTCTGCAATTTCACTTGGGTTTGTATGAACTGCAGGGGTCGGTGGTCTATGTGGATGACCATTTCCTTCCCCAAAATGTAATGATTCCATTGGCAACAGGCTTGCACAATTGAATACATCTCTTTGTCATAAGTGGGGTACTTACGAACCATGTCTGAAAGTGTCGCACTGTGATATGCCACTAGATGCTTGTGCTAAGTAAGGACTATCCCAATAGCATAGTTAGACGCATCGTTCTCAACCTCAAATGGTTATTGCAAGTCTGGTAATCTGAGCACTAGTGCTAAGCAGACTTGATCTTTCAACTCTGTGAATTCCTTCTATTGAGATTCAAACCAAAAAGATTTTGCTTTAGCTCCTCACTTGGTGACATGACTCAACGACCAAGTGATATGAGAAAATCCCAACATGAACATATGGTAGAAGTTTGCAAGACCTAGAAAGTTGTGGAGCTCTATTAGAGTGGTTGGAGATGACCAATCCTGAATGACTTAGATCTTGGTTAGATCCACATGCACCCCCTATTCATCAATAATGTATCCCAGATACTAAACCTGGGTCATGACAAAAGTGCATTTCTCCAAGTTGGCACATAACCTATGTTGCCGCAATGTTTGGAGAACTTGTCGGATGTGGTGGAGGTGCTCTTCCCAACTTTGGCTGAAAATTAGGATGTCATCCAAGTATACCACTACAAATGAGTTGGTGAATGGTTGCAGTAGCAATCGTCAATCCAAAAGGCATAACCAACCATTCGAAAAGGCCCTCCTTGCCTTTGAAGGCAATCTTCCACACATCAGAGGGTTTGATTGGTACTTGGTGATATCCTAACTTCAAATCGATCTTTCTGAAATATTTTTCTCCCTTCAGTTGTTCTAGCAGTTCACCAATCTATGGGATTGAGTACTTACTATGGATAGTGATCTTATTCAGTAACCAATAGTCAATACAGAGTCTCCAAGTCTTGTCCTTCTTCTATACCAACACGATTGGACTCCCACAGGGTGATGAACTCAGATGGATGTGACCTTTCTACAACAGCTCCTGAATCTTCCTCTTGATTTTAATGTTCTCCAGAATGGAGTGCCAATAGATTGGTCGATTTGGCAGCGACGCACCTAGGGTCAGATCGATGGAGTGCTTGACTTGACAGTGTAGAGGAACCCCTGCGGGGGAGGTGAAGATGTCCTCGTACTCCTTCATGACCTTGTCCATCTATAGTTGTTGTGTGGAGGGGCCCTGTCTAGAGGTTGTGGCCACCATCTTCTTCTTTCCTTGAGGGCGTATCATTAGAAAAACAAATTTCTCGATTTTGGAAATGAGCTTATTGCAATGTTTTACAGTAACCAAAGAGATGGTAGTAGGCAGTGCTACCTCTGGTATCCTATACAACTTATTTCTCAAAGTACCAACAACAACATAGGGACTTTGTTTATACACAGCATGTCACTTCCACAAGTATGGTATTCTAATAATACATCACAAACTTCAAGGGGAGCAATGTCACACAATACCTCATCTGTGAAGGGCTTCATTTTTTATGGAAGATGACACTGCTGGGTCACGCGAAGATCTTGTCCTTGGTGAAGCCACCCGATGGTGTACAATTGTAGATGTGCTATGGTCAGTAAGCTCAACTACTTCATGACCTCTGCTGAAATGAGGTTCTTTTGGCTCTTGTTGTCGACAATGAACTATATTGGGGAGCCCTTTACCCGCATCTAGGAGTGGAAGAGACGTTCCTCTTCTTCTGCATCTTTTGGTTCCTCCTTCTGGATCTTCGTGGTGGCAATGGTGGTGTTCGGCTCTACATTTATAATCTGTTTCACTTTTTCATTACCCTTGTTGGGTTCTGACTCAGAGTCGGAACATGCATATGCTTCTGAAACCTTTAGCTTGGCTACTAGTGACTGCTTGGGTTGACAGTCACTTGTGTTGTGTGTCGAGCTCTTATGGAACTAACACCATAATCCCATGTCCTTTTTTGGCTTCTCGTCACTATTCTTTGCTTGCAACTTTGGCGAGTTGTCTAGGGGTGCCCCACCTTGGCTTTGTCCTTTGTTCTTTGGTTTGGGGGCACCTTTCCCTTGCTTCAGATTTGCATATCCAGATTCTCACTTCTTTTGTTTAAATTTTTTCTCAACCTTAATGGCATATTGGTATGTCGTGCTAAGTGAGGAGATGTTCAGGAATTTTATTTCTTCCTAGATGTACTTGTGTAGGCAACCACGATATTTGAGTACCAAATAAAGCTCTGAATCTTTGATACCCAACTTTGTGCGAAGGGTATGGAAAATATTGGTAAACTCTAGCATGTCTTGGTCCCTTCCTTGCCGAGCATGGTCCACCTTATGTATTGATCTGCATAGCTTCCGATAGGGTAGTACCGCTCCTTGATGGAATCTCGGAATGAACTCCAAGTGGGTGTAACTAAAAATAGTGAGTCTGTACTTTCATCCTTTTGGTCAGAGTAGGTTTCCCACCAGTCCTTGATGTGGGGGGATGCTTTGAGAAGAGCGAAAATAATTTTTTCCCGACTGGAAAATCATGAACATAAAAATAACCCTCTATCAGATCTAACCATTTATTGATGGCATATACATCTATCTAACCCTCAAATATGGGGATTTCAAAATTAACTTGTACCTTAAATGGTGTGGCATTTCCAGAGTTGCTGTTGGAAGCTGATGCATTGCCACTAGGTAGCCGTTGAAGGATCTAAGCAAAGTTGTCCATCATCATGTTCCTTTGTCACTCGAGGGCTTCTTCAAGCAAGATTTTGATAGGATCTCCCACCCCCTCATCTTTCTTTTCATCCGCCATGGGAGGCTGTTGGGATTTGCGAGGCTAGTCTTGCAAAATTTCGACTAGTTCAAGCCTTGACTCCTTATATCTCGACCTCATTGGGTACATGCAAAGAAAAATAGAGAAAAAATAGACCACTCTGATACCACTGATCCGGATTTAAACAAGAACATAACAAATTAAAGAGATAACCATAAACATAGAGATGCAGCAGCAATAATACTTCATTTCATTAATTTAAAATACTGAAATATGCTTACAAATAGTAATGGAAATAAACCAACTAGGGTGATGGTAGGTTATCTTGTGGCAACTACATGCCTCTGAACTGTGTTACAATGAGGATCGAAGGCCTATTTATTGTTGAGAAAATTTTAGGGGCGAATTTTAGCCAAAGGGTGAAATTTAAGGGGTTTTTCATTTTAGAGGGGAGAAATATTTATAAAACACCTATTTCATATATTTAGCCCAACTTTTATTTAAAAAGTAATTATTTTTTTCATTTTGGCCCAAAAACAAAGAGTTGGATAAACTATGAGAAGACTCATTTGACCCATTTGCATGGTTTGGGAAGTTGTATTTGGTCCCAATAAATAAAAATATAAATAAAGTGTAGGTATGGTAAATAATACTCCAAAGGTATGGTAAACGAATTAAAATATAAATAAAATAAAACCTCTTTTTATATTTAGTCCATAACCCTCTTTCTACGTAAGAAGGCTAAAAAAAGAGGTTTTATTTAAGTGAATCCTATGGGCCAAATACCATATTTATAAAAAAGTTACGGTAAATTAATAAAAATATAAATAAACTAGAGTATGATAAATAAAAAAAACATTTTTTTATATTTAATCCTTAACTCACCTTATATTTACGAACACTCAAGGGTGTAAATAAATAAAAGTATAAATTAAGTGGAGGTATGGTAAATAAATAAAACCTATTTTTATGCTTACTCCAAAGGTATGCTAAATAAATAAAAATATAAATAAACTAGAGGTATGGTAGATAAATAAAGCTTTTTTTTATATTTAGTCCATAACTGTCTTTCTATTTAAGAAGGCTCAAAAATATGTTTTATTTAAGTGAATCCTATGGTCCAAATACCATATTTATAAACGATAAATTAATAAAAATATAAATATACTAGAGGTATGGTAAGTAAATAAAACACTTTTTTATATTTACTCCTTAAGTCACCTTATATTTACGAAGGGTGTAAATAAATTAAAATATAAATAAAGTGGAGGTATGGTAAATAAATAAAACCTCTTTTTATACTTACTCTAAAGGTATGGTAAATAAATAAAAATATAAATAAACTAGAGGTATGGTAAATAAATAATTTTTTTTTATATGTACTCCATAAGTCACCTTATATTTATGAACACTCAAAAAATGCTTTATATTTAGGTGAAGCCTATCAACCAAATACTATGGGCCAAATACCATGGGCCAAATTATTATCAATACCATGCAAAAAAACATTATTAACCCTAATATTAGTATAAATAAAAATAAAGATGGAACATGGTATTGACCCATGGTATTCACATGGAATGTAGCCTATTTAAAGGGGGGAATTAAACCAGCATAGATCCATGTTTACTCGGATCTACTAAGCCCATCAAATCTGGTGATATGCAAACTAGCATAGAGTGAAAAAATATTTGATTCCTCTTGGGGTTGATCAAGAGTAAAAGTGGATCTTGTAATTTAATGTCACTTAAACATATTAACTTGGTTAAAAAAAATCAATTATTAATTTTATTAATTTTTATAAATTATTAATAGTAGTTTTTAAGCTCCAGGTTTATGATAACCCATGGTATTGACCCATGGTAATAACATGCTATTCATGTGAGCATAGACTATTTAAAGGGGAAATTCTATTAGCTTAGATCCATCTTAATTTCGGGTCTACCAAGTGTTGAGAGGGTTAATTAGATTTCATCCCTCTAAGAGTGGTAGATGTGGAGTTAAGATGGACATAGGTTGGTTTTTATGATAATGAAGATATTAAATAGACTTAGGAAATCATATTGTAAAAAACATCTTAAGGTGAATGGTTAAAGCTACATTTATTCACTTCACAAAATTTAGTAAAAAATACCAATATCTCCATTAATATTGGATTTTCTAATTTAACAAAAAAAAAATCAAAATAGTGAAATCTTATCACTCTTTCCGCATCACCCTTGCAGAAGAGAAATAATTGCTGCCTAGATTTCCCACCATTTTTCAAAAGTTCTCAATATGATATCTTCATGAAAAGGTTAAGGTACTGTTGTTGGATTGGTTGTTTGAAAATTATGTTGGTTTGTACAACCTTTCATCTTCTATGTTATTCTTAGTTTTTCATAATGATTTGTAGGGGTTGGGACACTACACCATATTGTCCTAAAAGACAAAGATTGTGCACCAAAAGGGAAATTAATCCACATGTTACAACGTTTTAAAAAAATGCAAGACATATGAAGGGAGTGAATTATTCTAATAACAAATTTAGATTGACATATGAAGGGACTGAATTATTCTAATAAGCAATTTAGATTAGGAGAGACGTAATTAAATTTTATTATTTAATTGAAGATTTCCAATTAAAATAATAACAAATCTACGTTTATATATTTAAATATTGATTGGAAGGCTTTTGACATCGACCACTTATCTCCATTAGATCCCCTTCAGGCCTTTGGGATACCTACTAATTTCTTATATTATATAGCTAGGGCTAACTACTTGTTGGCATGTTGGGGTAAACAAACTTGATGTGTTTTTTTTTTATCTCGTAGTTGGAGTCTATGGAATAAGAAAGAAATTTGATAGCTTGACAAAAGTGGTAGAGAAAAGATTAATCTCTCCTACCAACCTTGACAAAACTGGTGGTCAAGATCAACACCTACAAGAAATTTGTTGTGGAATATTATCAAAACTAATAGAAGGATATGAAAGAGTGTACAGTAAGAACCTTGACAAACATGGCCATTGAAACATGCAACATTGCTTGTAGGAAGAGAAAATTATGTTTCTTTTTTTCCAAACATGTATGTTAGTATATTAGAGTTTAATGAATACATTTTCCTACTATCATATATGGTTTCATACTTTAACAAAATATTCACTAATACTTCAAAATGTTTTATTATTCAGTGAAAGATTTGCCAAGATCTTACAAGATTTATAATTCAGTGAACTATTCGCAATGACTCTACAAGATAATATAATTTCGTGAGATATTCACCAAAAACATTATATATACATATTATATTGTTGATAAAATCGCCTCCCATTTTCCTTATGTATCATGAGGATTCGTCCATTTATTATACATATAATTTTAGGGTGGTTCTTAGTAATTTCCTTGATGCCAAACTATGGGCCCCATTTGGGTAAATTGGTACATCAAATTCCCGGGGTCATAACTTTGGCATACAATCTCCGTTTGACACACAAAATATCTTGTTATAAATATATATCCAAGAAATACAAATTTGGGAAGAACAACATTAGTCCTTGGACTCATGCTTCTCCCAAGTTTTGCAAAAAACATTGTTTAGGGCCTCAAAATGGCTCCAGAAGTTCAAGACCCGAAAAACTACTAAAAATAGTAAACTGTGCTGCAATTAAGCGACATGAAAAGCTAAAAGAAACAATGGCAGGGGTCGAAGTGGACTTGGTTGGTGGCCACCAATATCCACCTAGATCACCAAGAGCCTCAGATCCCTCTTCTATAATTTCTTTATTTCCTTTGAATGTCTTTTTCACTTGCATGTCTCATTTCTGCATTTACTGTTCATGCTTCGTTTGCTCTATGATACAATGGTTAAATGATTGAAGTGAGTTTTTTTTTAGGTTATTTACATATTCAAAAGAATGATTCATCCTTAGGACAACTTTGAAAATTAATATTCATCATTGAACTGCATGGATTTGGTTACTAGTTCATGAGTCTAGAATTTCTAGAAGTCCCTTTTAGCAAAATAGTAGTAATTTTCTAATATTTTTTAGAACATGTTAATGGGCTTCATTTGATTTAATTCCACTTCACTTAGGTCATAAAATAATTCAAGTTAATAAAAAATTTACCCACTATAATTTTCACTTGATTAGGTTAGGCATTTGGTAGGTTAACTAGCTCACTAGTTCTTGAATTTACAGTCTTTAGAGTAGTAATTGTTTGCTAATTTTTAAGATGTGTTAACAAGGGTATTTTGGATTTATTCCACTTGGAATGGATTCCTAATGCATTATACTTAATAAAAAAAACTCTATACCATTTTCATTTGATTTAGTTGGGCATTTGACAGGTTATCGCCTCCTGTAGAAAAAATGACTTATTGTAGCACCTCTTGTAGCACGCTTGTAGCACATGTAAACTTGACCATATTTTCTCTCAAGTATTGGTTTTGGTCTCTTAGGCTTCAATAATTGCCACTAGGCTCTAAATCCATGATTGAGTAAGACCAAGTACCACACTATACCCACCATTCCTTCACTGCAAGTACAAATTTGCAATCAAAATTAGAAATTGTGTTTCCACATTTGAATAAGAATGAATGCTTTCTTATGAAATGTATATGGATTCTATTACCAAAGTTAATTTTCCTTGAACATAGTGATAAAATGGGTGATTCATCCATGAAAAGTAGATTATACTTTATTCCTAAATTCATTCTTCCTTAAGGTTTCATTTACAAGAATTATTGTTGAAAAGATAAAATTTCCTTTTTCAATTAGAGTACCAATTTACATTGTACAAGTAGACTAATGTTTCCATTTTCTCAATTAGGTTAGCATTTGATTCCTTGATATTCACTTCATTGCATCATATCAATGAAATAAGGACACATTTCATGACGCACATACAATTCCGACCCCTCTTAAGTTTGTACAAACCTTGAGTTGATAATTTAAGTTGGTAGCCTCAAGAGTTGCAACATTTTCATTGCAATACTGGGGCTTATC
Organism: Pinus taeda; assembly: GCA_000404065.3. Classification (NCBI taxonomy): domain Eukaryota; kingdom Viridiplantae; phylum Streptophyta; class Pinopsida; order Pinales; family Pinaceae; genus Pinus; species Pinus taeda. Next base: position 123,681 of record APFE030217045.1, on the reverse strand, counting down.
ACTTTTTGGTGTTGTTGTCAGGGAGGTGTCAAAGCATGCATTGTTTTCTTCCCTATTTCATTCATTTATTATACTTTATGCAAAAATACACAAGAAGTCATTATTCATATTTCATTTCAAAGACAGAAAATTCGCATTGCATTAGCATTCTTATTCAAATAATTTTATAAAAATAAAAAAAATACTTCTCCAATGAAAACCCCCCAATTTAATCACATGGTGTAGTGAGAACCACATCACCATCCAATTTTTCAAGTATAAGAAGTGGAAGAGAAGGTAGAATAAATGGATGGAGATGATGATAAATGAAGAAGATCCTCTTGGATTTCCCATTCAAGGTACTAATGTTAGTGTGCATATGAAGAACATCCTTCTATCTTTCCTTTCCAACTTTCATGGTATGAGGTTAGAGGATTCAAAAACCTTTCTCTTTGAATTTTAAATCCTTTGTATATCTTATGGTTACTTACTAAACACTCAAAAATTGAGATTTCTTCCGACAACATTGAAGGATAAAACTCTTAAATGGTTCATGAGTTTAGGAACTAATTCAATATGATCATGGAATGATATGCAAGAGATATTTCTAGAAAATATAAAGATCGTGATCTTAAAGAAGAAATATTTAGAATAACTCAAAAGGAATATTAGAGTATTGAGGATCTAATAGAGAAGTTTATGTAAAATGTTAAGAGGGAAAAACTACATCATTTAGGATCTAACACACTAAAACCCTCTTACTCAAAACAATTAGGGATCATTTGATTAATCTCCTTGATATCATGAGTAAAGGTGATGTATACCAATTATCCTTTGAAGAAATTTGTGAAACATGAAAGCGCATCTCAAGAGGAAGGGCAAGTGAAAGGGTAAGTAAATCAGCATCAAGAGTGGTAAGTCAAGATGAACTTAGAAATTTTCTTGATAAATTTAAAACAAAAATTCTTGGCAATCTGAGTGAACAAGTAGAAATTTTAAGAATGAAAAAAGAGAAAAAATATAATGTTGATATTTATGTTATCCATATAGAATCACATGCTACAAAATATTGTCCATGGTTAGCAAGGTTGAAGGAATTGTACCAAGAAGAGAGAGGAGCAAGTTAATCACCAAAGAAACTCTGTTATGTAGCTCTAAAAGGACCATGGAAACCTAGTCAACTTGGTATGATGCAAGGATCTAATTCAAAATTTCAAGGTATACACATCCATCTCAAATAAATTGGAACGCACCCTTTCCTTGGAAACCCCAACCATCTCAACCGCAAAACCAATCTTGTTAACAAGGTCGGAATGAACCTTATCTGAGAAATCCAGAATATCCTAAATATTTTCCTCAATATTACCCATACCCAACTCCATTCTATCCCTACCATCCACCTCCACCACAACCACAACCTCAACCACATCCATCTCAAATATCCACTCACATTTAACTGCCTATACCACCATTTCCAAACCCAGAAAAGGAGGTAGCTCAACCCACTCAGAATGTTGAGGTACCACACTTCCAAACATCTCCTCTTCATCTAAATGGTATTCATCTTAGCCAAGGAATAGTATTACAAAAAAAAATATCTTGATCTCATTGAAGGACAACATTAAGAAAAATAAGATTCGAATGAGAAGACTAAAGAATCATGGGATACACTTGATGAAGTGAAAACATCAAAATCATACATTGAGAAAGCTCCCTCATGTTTACCATTAGATCCTCCATGTGTTCAAGAGAATAATCAGAAAAAAAGGAAGCTTTGAATTTCATGGTAGAAGAAGACATGAAGAATGATGTAGATTGGAAGGAAAAACAAGGGCATCAAAGCTATATTGAGGTTTTGTTCTAGATAATCAACAAGATGGAACATCATTCTCTTCTTCGACAATGCTTGTTATCATCAAAGTCAAATCATTTGGTATCTAAAATTCAGGCACATGTGAAAGCATATATTTCGAGCCTACACACGAGTTTATCTATCATCTTGATGTGCACACAGATCCATTAGAAGTTTTCTATACTTGAAAGTTGTTTTTTTTCAAATAGAGTAGGATAGAAAAAAAGAAATAAAGAAGTGAAAAAATAAAAGAAAAATAAAATCTTAGGTGAAAACCTCTTTTGAGGTGCCTGAGATTGGCTCATTAATCGAAAACCTCCACAAGGCAGTCTATGGGTTGGAAAAAGAGAAAAAGGAGAAAACAAAAAGATACTACATGAAAACCTCCTTTGAGGTGCCTAGGAAGATCTAGTAGCTGAAAACCTCATTGAGACAGCTAGTAGGCCTAAAAGAAAAAAAATGAAAAAATGAAAAATAAACCTTTGCTCCATGTATCTCTCTTTGACAAATGTGGGTACTCTCCAACCTTTGTAAGCAGCAAGAATAAGTTACCACCAAAAGAAAAAAAAAAATCATCAAAAACCTAGTCAAAGAAAGTCAAACATGAGCTCTCTCCTCCTTTTCTCATATGCTCCAACATGACCAAGGCCATCTAAATCCATCACCCTCATCCATTTTCATAATCCACCCATCATTTCTAATCGTTTCCCATTCATTTTCCTCATTGTCCTAAAATGCTACATGAGAGTTTTGTTTCCTACAAAAGGCTAAAATACATAGGGAAGAATTTTTTTTTACCATATCATGAAAGCCATTAATCCATTGGCCAAGTTGTTTCATTTAGAGATGCATATGGATGATGGTAACATTCTCAAGAAATTTTAGCAAATTCCAAAGCACAATTTTCAAGAAATTGGTCTCCATCACGTATAGCCATTTTTAATTTTTCTCGTGATTCATGAATCCATTAACCGATACTTGTTATGAGGATGTGCATAAGGATGATGGAAACATTCTCACAAAATTTCAGGTCAGTCCATTCTATCATTTGAGAGATATGGATAAAACAATTTTGCTACAAGAGATTGTCCTGAAGTACTACATGAGCAACCAAAAGTGTTATAAGAGGAAAATCCAATTTAGAAAGAGGCCAAAAAGTCATTTATTCATTAGGAAATGTTGAGAGAGGTCTAACAACATCACCTTAATCACCCATCCACTCTATCTAAACAAAAGTCAGCATCAATTTCCACTCTGCCATACATAATAAATAAATAAAAATAGAATATCTCTGCTTTCAATTTTTCCACCACCTACACAACTTCTTGATGATTTTAACCCTATCCTTATACCTTTCATGAATTTCCATGAATATTACATTAAATATGAAGTCTCAAAAGAGGAATTAAGTGATTTCTATAGGAATGAGATTCCACTTGTAGCAACTTGTACATTTACAACAAAACTCAACATCAATTCCTTTCTCACCCACAGAGTATAAGATCCTGCCACCTTGAGCATCTTGAATCCATTTCTAAAGTTGAGAAGGGGCACACCCTCCTTAGGAACCATTCCATCCACTATACTACCAACAAATTGGACACTGGGGAGAAACATGAACACACAACAATTTTATCAATCAAATAATCATAAATCTATGAAAACATGTGCATAAGCAAGCAAAGAAAATCAACAATTTCAAGATAATCATGTTATGATGACAAAATCCAACATGCAGGCATCTCCAACAATTATATATCACATGTAGTAACAAGTATGCATTATTCTTCACCTATTCTGTTGAGCATATCATGGTTAGAAATTTGTTGTCAATGCATGAGAGATGAGGTTTTATAAGATAAGGATGGGGGAGTAGTCTGAACAACCCTCAACAAGTTAAGTGCAGTGAAATCCCTCACTCATGCAACATGGAAAATCCAAATTAAGAAGGGTCATGATTATAAGGAGTGGGGACAATGGTTAAAAGAGGAAATTAGTCTAAAGGCCAAGCCACCAAAGTGCTCTGAGCCATTATCATAAAAGGGAACAAAATTATGAGGTTCAAGTTCACTTGCACAATTACTCGTTCCCAAGAAATAGTTGGATAAACCCTTCAAGTTACAAAATGAAAATCTAGTGCTATCAGAGACTACCTACTATGCCACCGTGTTGCCTCGAGCTGTGTTTGGAGGTGCTACAAGAGGCTCGAAAGGGAGCTACAGGAGGGAATTGAAGGGAGAAAGGGAGACAAAAACACCAAAAGTTGTCCTCAAAACCTCATGCACATGACATAATTATATTGAAAGGAGTAAGTGGCTTTCTCCCTCTTTAATTCCATACATATACATGGAGAATTCTACTTGAATTAAGTACCCTGTAGCTAACAATTGTTAAGTAGTCACCTTTGGAAATTGTTATGTGTGAGGGAAATATGGGGACAGAGGAAAGCTTTTTGTAATAAAAACTATTAACATCCTTCTCCCTCTCACATAACAAGGAAAATTTGACACTTTCTCTACAACCAAGACTACTATACTGTAAAAATTAAAAATACACCCAATTAACCCTGAGAAGGTGCAGTCGGAGAAATGGGGTGAGGTTTCAACCAAAGGAAAAGAAATTTTTGACACCTATGAGAAGTCCAACAAATAGAGTAGCCACAACTAAGAAGCTCAAGTCACAAATTGCCCCACTAGAGGAGAAAATAGAGTTGCTACAAGAGAAACATGGTTGCTACAGGAGGTAATATTCCTACTACAGGATTGTCCTGAGAGGTAAAATGGGGCCCTATATTGGGCATCATTGCTCACAAAAACCTATAATTTTGAAGGAGTATTCAAGGAAGGGGTATGTACTTCTTCTCCCACCTCTTACAAACAAAAATTCTATGAATTTCACTAACATTCCTCCAATAAACACCTTATAGGAGAACCCTGAGAACAAAAAATAAAATTAGTGTGGAGTTTTCTTGTTAGGATGACCATTATAATGGGAGAATTAACTTGTTTTGAAATTAAAATACCATTTTTCACCTCACTCATCAACAGTAAGCATGCCTCCTCTTGCCATAAGTTGAAATCTTAAGTGCTCTAAAATTGATAATTCGCAGCACAATTCCCTTACACAAACCTTGAGAACACATGGAAAAATTTTGTTGACATGGATAGAGAGGGTTTCACAGAATTGAAGAGATGGTCATGGATGGCTCTGCGGAAGAAGTAGAAGGTGGCAACAAAAAATAAAAGGTTGAAATAGAAGAAAAGTGCCTAAAAAAATCATAACAAAGGATAAAGGGAGAATAGGAAGCAAATTGAAGAGATAACGTCCATCCAATACAAAATAAAGGAGCCCCAAGCCTCCTAGAAGAAGCTAAGCACTAGGGGATCCATGACCAAACAACTAAAAGAAGAATATGCCATACTATAGGAAGGCATAAAGTTGCTACACGAAGGTAAAAATTTGCTACGTGAAACTAGAAATTTTCTACAAGAAAGTGCTGGAAAACTATAGGAAGGATTAGGGAGGCCACCAGTGCCATGAATGAGGCACAGTTAGGTCACTAAGTTGCTTAGAGGATGAGAAATACTTTTAGTAGGGGGTGTGATGAACCTTCAAATTAGGCATAAATTAAGGCCCATTTGACCATCCTTAAACACATTAAACCTCTCTTTTTGCATTAGATGACATGTTTTTAACTTTAATATGTTCGTTAGGAAGGTTTAGAGATACTTACATATTTGTGCCTAATATTATTTATTTTTGTAGAATATTGTGAGAATATTGGGTAGATTATGATGATTTGCAGGAGGAGATAATATACAGACTTGATCCCTTCTAACTAAGGATCAATATTAGATAGTAAATGAACAAAATATCATGGAATTACTGACAAATCTTGGAGCTCTAGTGATTGAGAAAATATAGGAATGTGTTCCGTGCCATTTAATTCAAATTCGTAGTGTTGGGAACTAGATCCACTTTTTGAGAGATTTTGGAGGGCAAAGCTGCCTCCTTTCAAGGAGAATGCATTCCTGTCACTTTGTATAAGTACCAATTCAAATTTTCCTCCAGGGGCATGTATTTCTTAGTCATCTTGTAGAGAAAACTTGTTCCTTAGCAACTCCACTTTCATTTCTAATAGGGATGTACTTGGATTACTTCAAATAATGAAGTTTGATGCCATTTTTAGCTTCTAAAGCTTGGTTTCCTTCATAGGAATTTGGGTTTCCTTGGGATTGGCCATCCCAAGAACATCGAGGCCCTCTTTTGCAATCTACTTATTTCCTTTGAATGTCTTTTTCACTTGCATCTCTCATTTCTGCATTTATTGTTCATGCTTCTTTTGTTGTAGCTTACATTAGTTAAAAAATTGAAGTGATTTTTTTGTAGGTTATTTACAGAGTCAAAAGAATGATGCATCCTTAGAAAATATTTGGCAAATCATGTTCATTGTGTAGTAACATGGATTGGGTTACTAGTTCACGAATCTAGAATTTTTGGAAGTCCGTTGTAGTAAAATAGTAGTAATTTTCTGCTATTTTTTAGAACATGTTAATGAGCTTAATTTGAGTTGATTCTAGATGCATTGATTCATAAAAAAATCAATTTAATCATAAAACCTATGCCATAAGATCTTCACTTGATTAGGTTAGACATTTGGTAGGTTAACTAGCTCACTAGTTGTTGAATTTCCAGTCTTTAGAGTAGTAATTTTCTGTTATGATTTAGGAAGTGTTAATAGGATTATTTTGGAGTGATTATACTTCTAATAGAGTCCTAATACATCCTACTCAATGGTAAAATAAAAAACCATCTTGTCTTCAATTTATTTACTTAGGAATTCGGTAAGTTTTCTCCTCCTGTAGCAAAGTAGGACTTCTTGTAGAACCTCTTGTAGCAATTCCTGTAGCACATGTAAACTTGACCATATTTGCTTCAAAAGCTTGGTATTTTTATCTTAGGCTTGAATCATGACCTATAGGATATGAATATATTATTGAGGATGACTAAAGACCACTCTAGGCCCACCCTTTCTTCACCGCAAGTACAAATCTGCAATCAGAATTAGAAGACAAATTTCCACATTTGAATAACAATGAATGTTTTCTTATGATATCTACATGGATTATGTTACTAAAGCCAGTTTTTCTTGAACACAGTGATAAAAAGGGTGATTCATCAATTTAATGTATATTAGAATTGATCCCTAAATTCATGCTTCCTTAAGTTTTCGTTTATAAGAACTATTGTTGAAAAGATCAAATTTCCTTTTTTAATTAGAGTATTAATTTACATTCTACAAGGAGACTAATGTTTCCATTTTGCAATTAGGTTAGTATTTGATTTCATGATATTCACTTCTTTTCATCATATCAATTAAATAAGGACACATTTCATGTTGCACATATAGTGTTGATACCTCTTATTTTTTACGAACCCCGAGTTGATAATTTAAGTTGGTAGCCTCAGGAGTTGGAACATTCTTGTTGCAATACTAAGGCTTATCAGGTACTGGGTTGCATGTATGATTTCCTTGCTATTTTTGGCATGCATGGCACATGCATTTGGTCTCTCGGTCATCATCTGTCACTAGCATGGAGGATTTCTTAGATTGAGGGTGGATTTGGCTAGCCTTTCCATTTCTTGTATAGCCATGGTGCTATGGGTGTCTTTCCTTTTGTTTTCTGGTTGGTTCTCATGTTCCTTATGGCTATGGTTTGAGTTAATAGCTCCTGAAATCCTTGGTTGGACAAACGCTCTGGATTCCCTGTAACAAGTTGGGTTGATTTACTAGTCCTAGAAGCCCTGGTTGGAACAAATGCTCTAGAGCCCTCGATACCTTAGATAGAGACCAATATGATGATGGTTAGTGATGTTCGACCATCAGGTGGAATCACTAGTTGAAGGTTGAGATGGTTTAGTGTATGGAAGCCCTAGCTTAGTTTTGTTGGATTTGTTTCATGAGATTCCACATTCATGCTTGGAATATGGCATGGGGGTGATTAGATGAAAGAGAGATTTGGTTAACAATTCTATGACTGGGTGGTACACGGAAGTCCCAGATCTAGTTGCATTTTTCATATGTTAATAAGATTTCCTTTCCTGTATTTGATGGGTATTTATACTTGTTCACATGTGGTTTTTATGGTTCTTATATATTTATTACTTCTATTGGATATATGTTGGTTATGAGGATGTTTTATGACAATCTTGATGTATAGGTCTAAGCATGTTTTGGTTAGAAATTAAATGAACAATGAATATATGACCTAATAGATGATAATTAAGCTATTGTGATAAGGTAACAATTCTTCTTTACGAATATGAGATAAATATGAGACCCCTGTGCTCATATTTCTTGTTATGACCTAGATTACATATTTGTGATATGTTTGAAAAAATGTTTGGCATGGAGAGTAAAGATCTATTGAATTCATTGAACAAATGTTTGCATTAGTACCCTTTATTCTATGTTTTTTTATCATTTCTATAATTTTCATGAAGTTCTAAGCAATGGCCTGAGCCTCGGTCTTGAAAAAGAGAAAGTGGCACAAAATTTGGGGTTGGTGGATCATAACTAGCTTAAAAAGTCCATAATCACATGGATGCATTGCTATGGGAGTGACTTTATGGTCCTAGTCACATACATGCCTTTTCATGGGAGCGACTAAGGCTCTAGGGCAGTGAAATGTGAATTTGTCTCAGGGGTTGGTCACCTGGAAGGGTTGGTTGGCTTCTGAACGTTGTGTAGCATGTGTGGAAGGTGAGGAAGGTTTTGTTTTGTGTTTTCACTTCATTAAATATACACGGGAAATTTAATAACATCATAGTAGCCTCTCATCACATGTTTACCCTAACAGACTAGTTATCTTCGGTAAATGTGGGAGGGGGGTTGTTAGAGAGTGGTACCATAGTCTAGTTCACTCCTTTGTTTCGATGGGGAGTGTGTGTTGGTCCTACATACATGTTGATTACATATGTGTTCCTTATGCTTGTGGTCTATGTGCTTGTTGCATATGGATGTCATCAATTTGGTCATAATTACAATGGTGTCATCATGTGAAAAGTTGATGGTGTTGTTGTTAGATGTGGTCATCATGAGTGCATGGTTGTTGTGCATTAGTCATCCATGTTAATGCTTATATGTTGTTATGAATACATTGGCATGATGATAATTTTCATGCATGAGGTCATGGTATGTGGTTGGTATGGTCATGCATTGATGATTGGATAATGGTTGAAATGATGGTTAAATGTTGATATGATTATGTTTATACATGAATTGTGCTAATCTGGTTGGTTTTGCAGTATATCCTCCCCTGAACTAATATGATGTATGTTGGTTTGTTATGAATTGGTTTAACTAACATGATATACCTTGCAGGAAGAGAAGAAGAAAGATGACTAGCATAATGGTAGACTACAGTTGATGAGATTCTCCCTATAGATCATATGAGGAGCATGGTAAGGGATATCCTCCAGACATAGCACAAAGTTTGAGAAGTTTTAAGGAATAAATAAGGAGTTTTAAAGAAGATAATGACCGAATCATTCAATCACATGAGATAATTGCCAGGGAACAGGAGAAACAAGCATAGGTCAATGTGGTGATTCTTTAGATCTTGTTAGACTTGTAGAGACAGGGACCACATAGAATTATTCATGGACAAGAGGATAGGACTAGTGGAGCATAAGGTAGCAAGTCATATGGTGGGCACCATTTGGATAGAGATGATATGCTCAACGATGGAAGATTCTTGGATACAGCCCATAGAGGAGGCAATTGACATGGGATTTCCTCTAGTTCTGATTCAGATAGGTATTATGGTCATCGTCATTATCATTTTACAGGAGGAGTGATAGGGGATATTTTCCAAATGTATTCAAGAAAGAAAATCTATCTACATTTGATGGGGAAATGAAGAAGTCACAGGATGTCAAAGCATGGTTTCGTGAGACGAATAAGTTCTTCAAGTTGCATGATTACTTAGCGGACATGAACACCAAAATAACTACATTGAATCTCAAAGGTAAAGAAGACATCTTGTTGGAAGATGTAAAGAATTTCATAGGTATTAATGAAGAGGATTTGTCTTGGAGTGAGTTTAAGAGACTATTCAGGAAGAAGTATCTATTGAAGAGATACTATCACGACATCGAAAAATAGTTATATGATATGAAGATGGGTTCCATGATTGATGAGGAGTACATTAGCATATTTTTTGATTTATTTAGATATATGCCTTACCTCAAGGAAGAGAAGGCCAATCTTCAATGATTTATCAGTGGCTTACTGGTATAATTAAAGTATAAGATTGAGTTTGATGAGCCTAGATCATTGGAGGAGGCATTCAAGAGATAAATCATTGTTATGAGCAATCAAAGTGTAGCTATGAGACAAAGTTGACTGGAAAGGTAATGCAAAGAATAGAGGAAAATGGGAGAATATGCGAACAAGACCTCAATATAAAAGCAACAAGGAGAATGAAACACTGCATAATAAGTTCAATGCATCTGATAGAAGACATGGATTTTGATCTAAGGAGCAGATTGAGGGTGCAGGTTGGAAGTCTTTGTAGTGTTGGAATTGTCGTGGAGATAATCGTAGGAGAGATTCTCCATAACATCAGGGTGGTAGACCACATATCTACAGTGCACAGGAGGCACATACAATGGGGAATGTTCAACAGAGTGTTCCACAAATCTATTCAACATTGGAGAATAGGCAGACAGATAATCAGGTGTCTATTGTTGAGATACATTGCAATATTTGTGATCAAGTTGTTTTTATTTTGATTGACAATGGATCTAGTTATAGTTATGTCAATCCTAACATGGTGGATAAGTGTGGTCTGAATAAATAAGTGCATGCAAAATATTGGTTAGTGCAGTTGGTTATAGCTACAAAGAATAGATTTCATCACTGGGTAAGAGCTTGTGCATTTGAGTTGAATGGTATGCCTACATCAACACATTTGAATGTGTTGTTGTTGGGATGATATAGTATGTTTTTGGGCAAGGAATACATATATCTTCATAGGAACAAGGTTGGAATGTTATGACAAGGCCATTAATTGTCTGGATGACAATGGGGAACAAAGAGTCTTGCAAGATAAGAAAAAGGAAACATCAATTAGAACGGTGACACGTATGCAGGGGAAGCATAATCATAGGAAATGGAGTGTGTAATTTGTAGTGGATATTTCCAGTGACAAAGATAAGAAAGTTGAGGATGTAGATATCTTGAATAGGTACCTACTTTTATAGAAATTTCATGATTTGTTTCCAGTAGATACCTTAGAGTTACCACTTAATAGGGAAGTGGAAATTTATATTGAATTGGTACTAGGGGCAACACCAACATCAAAGGAACCTTAGAGGATGAGAAGATGAAATTTGGTGGAATTAAAGTTGCATTTTAAGGAAAATTCTTGACAAGGGATACATTAGGCCAAGTTTGTCACCTTGGGGTGCACCAATATTGTTTGTGAAGATGAAGGATGGTACTCTCAGGTTATGCATTTATTATAGACAATTGAACAAGGTGACCACTAAAAATAGGTATTTGTTGTTGATAATTGATGACCTTTTTGATAAGTTGAAGGGAGCAAAAATTTTCTCGAGGATTGATCTGAGATTAGGATACCATCAGGTACGCATTAGGGAAGAGGACATCTAGAAGACTACTTTTCGGACTAGGTATGGGCATTATGAGTTTGTGGTAGTTCCATTTGGTTTGACTAATTCTCTAACTACTTTTATGTGCTTAATGAATAGTGTGTTGCGTCCTTATCTAGGCAAGTTTGTCATTGTATTCATTGATGATATATTGGTATATTCTAAGAATGAGGAATAAAATTTTGAACATTGACCAATATTATTGAGTTTTGTGAGAGAATCATTTGTATGCTAAGCTCAGTAAATGCAGTTTCTTTCAGAAAAAGGTACACTACTTGGGGCATGTAGTCTCTAAGGAAGGCATAGTAATGGATCCAAAAAAGATAAGGTCTATCATGGAGTGGGCAACTCCTAGAAATGTTGATGAGGTAAGATCATTCATGATGTTAGAAGTTTATTACAGGAGGTTCATCAAGAACTTCTCTTAGATTTCCTATCCCATTTAAGAATTTCAAAGGAAAGGTAAGAAGTGTGAAGGGACAGAGGAATGCAAATCCAATTTTGAGTAGTTAAAGTAGTTGTTGATAAATGCTCCAGTTTTAAAGATTGCAGATAAAAAAAAAGAGTTTGTGGTATGGACAAATGCTTGTAAGAGAGCGATTGATGGAGTCCTTATGTAGGAAGGACAAGTGGTATGATATGAATCAAGGAAACTAAATGAGCACAAGCATAATTTTTTGACACATGATCTTGAGTTGGAATTGATCATCCATGCATTGAGGATGGGGATGAAATATCACAGTGGATTGAGGTATCTATTTCAACAATAGAATGATTGACAAGAAAGCTATACGGTTGGCCATGATCAATGAGTTTGAATTTGGGATCAAGTACGTTAATGGTAAAGATAAAAAGGTTGAAGGTTCTCTTAGAAAGAGGATATAGGTAAATCATATAGCAATTATGAGCTTTTATGGGAAAGATTTACATGGTTGGATCTTGTAGACAAGACCATAAGATGACAGGTATGGGGAGCTTATAGGTGATTAGCATGAGTATTATCGTCTCACAATAGGTGGCTTGGTTATATTTAGGGACATGATATATTTTTCAGACAATGGTGAGCTCAAGAATATTATCTTGAGGGAATTTCATCACCATATTTAGGTCATTCAGGATATCATAAGACATTGAAAGTGGTGAAGAAATTCTAAAATTCGTTGAACTTGAAGAAATATGTGGGAGAGTTTTTGCCTAGGTTCTTGGATTTTCAAAAGGTAAAAGAAGAGTGCAAACATCGAGGTGGTCTACTACAGCTGATTATGGTTCCAGAGTGGGAATGGGAGGTCATTTCCATGGACTTCATTATAGGTTTGTTGATGACATCTATACAACATGATTCCATCATGGTTGTGGTGGACATGTTGGTAAAGATAGCACACTTCATTCCAGTGAAGTCTACTTATTTAGCCAATGATGTAGCATAGGTCTTCATCAGAGATGTAGTGAGGTTGCACGGTGTACTAAAGAATATTATGTTAAATAGGGATTCGAAGTTCACTTCTAGATTCTAGAAAGCATTATTTGCAGGTTTAGGTACAAATTTGGTCTTCAGTGTAGCTTATCATCCACAGAAAGATGGCCAGACAAAGAGGTTCAATAGGATATTGGAGGATATGTTGAGGATGTATGTGTTGGAATAATGACTTTCATTACACCAAAATGCTCAAGTGTTAGTAAATGGATGCATTGGTAGAGTTCACGGATCCATGAGATGTTGTTAATCCATGTCGTGAAACACATAGGAAGCGTTGGATTATCTAATTCCCAATAATCTCCCCCCCAAGCATGAGGTGGGTGAGATTTGAAGTTGAGACCTTTGGCTCTATTACCACTTGTTGGAATCAAGATTTTTATTCCACCAGAACCTGCAAGTGTTAGTAAATGGACTGATAGCCAAAGCTAACATATCCATGATAGGTAGTTAAGTTATGTCACGAAACACATGGGAAGTGTTGCATTATCCAATACCCAATAGTATGTGATGCATTAGCAGAAGAAGTGGGAAGAGTACATTCCACTGGTTGAGTTCTCTTACAATAATGGGTGCTAATAATCTTTGAGGATGAGTTTGTTTGAGGCCTTATATGGGTGGAGTTATAATACTCCAATCAGTTGGAGTGATCCAGTGAACAGGGTGTTGATTGGAATAGACATGGGGGAAGAGATGGAAGAAGAAATGTAAGTAATCAAGAAGAATATGAAGGTGAAATAGGATAGAAAGAAGAGTTATGTAGATTAGAACAAGTTTCTTAAATAATTTCATGTTGGGTCACATGTGTACATGCATATCATGCCCAAGAAGAGCTCCTTGAGGATTGGATCATGTGCCAAGTTGGAACCTCATTTTTTTTCAATTCAATATTCTTGAAAGGATTGGACCAGTAGCCTATCAACCTGCATTACCTTTGACAATGAAATTCCATAATGTTTTCCATGTGCCATTGCTTAAGAAGTATGTTAAATATGTTGATCATGTGATTGACTAGTTTGTATTGCAGGTGGAACCAGAAGGATAATTCTAGGCAGAGCCTCAGTGCATTTTGCAGAGAATGATGATCATGCTATGGAACTGAGCAATCGAGTAAGTTAAACCGTAGTGGAAGCACTTTGGGCCTGATGAAGCTACATGGGAGATAGCAGATTAAATGCAAGATATGTATCCTTCTCTATTCACTAGTTGAGCGGATGTTTTTGGCATATGTTTTAGTTTGATGTTTAGTATATGTATATGTGTATATGGATGTAAATACCACTGTGAGTTGTGTTATAAAGCTCTAATAAGTGGTACGGGTATCATGTCATTATGGTTGTCATGTGGTTATGTTTCTCATGTTGGTTTGCTTCTCAGCGGGATAATCATTGTAAATACTTTGATGATCTAAGTTATAAATCTCCATGAGTAGTATGTTTTTGTTTTTAGAAAATTTGTTGGCTATAGGTGTCATTGAACACTGAGGATGGTCTTCCCCAAAGGGGGAGGGTTTTGTAATAACCCTTGTAAAAAATCCATGTAATAAATTTAATAAAGGAAAAATATTAACCATGGTTATCGGACATGTATTCCAAGCTGAATGTTGGGAAAAAATATCCTAGTTTGGGTGTTCATTTGGTTTATAATGGCTATGAAAATTGGAAAAGGCAATGGAAAAGGATTTGGAAAGGAAAAATGGCATTATTGGCAATCTATTTATGAAAATAATGGAAATTAGGAGAGAACAAAGGTGCAAGGTCAGAGGTTTCATGTGAGGAAAATGAAGGAAAATAATTGAAAATTGAAGAAAATATAGGCCTGATTAATAAAAGGGGTTATGAGGATCAACTTGTACCATTTTGTTAGTATTTTCTTGGAGCTCCCTATTCTACTATCTTTCTAATACTCTTGTACACTTAGAGCTTTCGTGGACCACTCTTTGAGGAGTGTGGCATACATGGGATTTGGAGCAAGAAGGAAAAGGAAGATTGGGAAAGCATAAGAAGGAATTAGGATCAATAGCTACAATGGATTTTTCTTGTAGGTACAGAGTTTCATGTATGATTTACTTGCTATTTTTGGCATTCATGACACATGCATGTGGTTTCTTGGTCATCATTTGTCATTGGCATGGATGATTGCCTAGACTGATGGTGGATTTTCCTAGCCTTGCCATTTTCTGGATAGCGATGGTTTTGTGGGTGTGTTTCCTTTTTCTTTCTAGTTGGTTTTCATGTTCCTTATGGTTATGGGTTGAGTTACTAGTTCCTGGAAGCCTTGGTTGGACAAACACTCTGGAAGCCTTGTAACAACTTCGGCTGAGTTACAAGTCCTAGAAGCCTTGGTTGAAAAAAAAACTCTTGAAACCCTCAGTGGGTTGAGTTACTAGTCGTGGAAGCCTTGGTTGGAACAAACAGTCTAGAGCCCTTGATACCTTGGGTAGAGACCAATTTGGTGATGGTTAGTGATGTCCAACTGTGAGGTGGACTCACTAGTTGAGGGTTGAGTTGGTTTGGCATCTAGAAGCCCTGGTTTGGTTATTTTTTTGGATTTGTTCCATGATATTCCACATTCATGCTTCGAATATGGCATGGGGGTGATTGGCTAAAAGAGAGATTTGGTTGAACCATGCTATGGTTAGGTGGTACATGGAAGTCCCAAACTCGGTTTCATTTTTCATATGTTAATAAGAGTTTATTTCCTCTCATATTTGGTGGGTAAATATACTTATTCACAGGTGGTTTTTATGGTTGTTATATATTTTTTGTTTCTGTTGAATATATGATGCTTATGAGGATGTTTTATGAAAGTCTTGATGTATGGCTCTCATCATGTTTTGATTAGTAATTAGATTAACAATGAATATATGACCTAATAGAGTATAATGCAACTATTTTGATAATGAAACAATGTTTCTTTATGAATCTTAGATGTGTATGGGACCTTAATGCTTAGATTTGTTGTTATGACCTGCAGATTACATATTTTTGATATGTTTGATGAAATTTTTGTCATGGCTAATAGAGGTCTAGTCAAGTAATTGATAAAATGTTTGCATGAGTACCCTTGCTTCTATGTTGTTTATAATTTCTTAAAGTTTCATGAAGTTATGGGTAGTGGCCTGAGCCCTAGTCCTGAAAAGGTGGCACAAAATTTTGGGTCGTTGGCTCAGAACTAGCTGAAAATGTCCACATTTGCATGGATTCCTTGATATGAGAGAGACTTGATGGTCCCAGTCACATGCATGCCCTATAATGAGAGTGACTGAGGCTCTAGGGTAGTGAAATGTCAAGTTGTCTCAGGGGTTGGTCACATGGAAGGGTTGGTTGGATCCTGAAGGTTTTGTAGCATGTGTGGAAGATCATAATGGTTCTATTTTATGTGTTTGACTTCCTTAAATATACATGGGGATTCAAATCATATGAATGTATTGTATTGTCACATGTTTACCCTAAAAGACTGATTAGCTTGGGTAAATACGGAAGGCAGATGTTAAAACAAATCACTGCACATATCTGTAAAATGCTAGAATATTAGCACATAATTTCAAGGGTATTTTACCAAAAGTTGATGATTCTAAATCACATAGGAACAAATGTGTTGAAGGCTCAAAAATATATACATTAACATCAAGGAAAGCCACCCAGTCGGGAACTTAGGACAACTCCTTCTCTGCTTCAAATGATGGCTCTGACTGGGTTTATGGGACAAGTTTCCTTTAATAAAAGATATAAAAGTAGATGTGATATATTTAAGTGTGGGGTTTATTATGTAAATTAAACTAAGAACCATAAATAAAAAGACTAAAAATATCTATCCAGGGAATTCCTTTTTGGATATGTGACTTATAAAGATCTCACATTAAACATGACAATATAGATTATCAAACCCTCTGTGAGGTTAAAACATATAAAGATGACTAATATAATTTAATAGTTAACTAGATTAGTTATTGAAGCACATCACACATATAATATATTTTCGTTAATTCATATTCTTAAGTGTGTTCAATTAAACACATCAGTAGTGATAAAGCTTAAGCACTTGCATAAATGTATATGAAAAACACAAATACAATAACCATTCAAATGATAAATAGAGTATTTATATTCAGCTAATAGTACCTGACAAACATTAACTTTGCTCATAGGTGAAATACAAGTGGTTCCACTTTCTATTAAGACTTCTTCAAGATATAGTAGTGCAAACCATAACATTTTTCACAGAAATTTTGAACCCTTCCTTCATAACAATGAAGGGGATTTATAGATAATAATCCAAACAAAAATCTAGAAAAGTGCCATAGAATACTGAAGTGGTTTTATGAAACCATAATAAAATTAAAGTAAAAGAGCCAATTGCAGTTGCAACAACTTAACTCTCCACTCGGTGCCCCAATCTGGCATATATCTATCGTTGGCTTTAGTTCAGGTGGATGATGGAGTCGTACACGCCTATATGCAGTGAATAACACATTATTAATTGTTGAACATAAATGAGTGATTATGTTGGAGAGACGTCTCAGAACCAACCACTAATTATGGAGTTTGATTAGGAAATGCCAATGGCACTCCAAGTGAATCTTTGATAGATATTGATACTCTCAGCCTTCTTTTTCGATGATTCTTTCCATACTTTTGTCACCAATTTAACATCTAGAAAAAATTTGAGGAGTTCGTTAGCCGGAGGATTGATTTGATGCCCATGTGTTGGACTTTTTCAATCTATGTTATAACAATCCCTTTAGTTTAGAATTGCATTGTGGCAGATGACAGAGAGCCTTCGGAAATTCTGGATTGAACTGTTACCTTCTCCTTATTGACCCTAGGTTCATTGCTGCTTCAGTCAAAACGAGATTTTATTAAACTACAACGAAAACCAAATTGAGATATAAACATAATAAACTCCCCACAAAACCATTGAAAACAAACTTTTCGATTATTATAACAGTGACCCTTTGGATGTGATAAGTGATGAGAATAGTATGGTATCTGCGAAAGGCTTATCACAACATTTAAAATGACATAATAAAAGATATTAGTGATATGTGTAGCTCTGTGTTGGCCAAATAAATCGATCTTGTGGACAAGGCCGATCTCCCTAGTATCAACAGATATCTAGTAACAAGCAGGACAAGCTAATCTACCTTTCTCTAAACATATTGCGATTTATTAATAAAAACTGAAGAGGTGTTTAGACCCTGCCTTAAGTCTAACATGAGTTTGTGGTAGCCATGCTCTAACCGTCTGAAAGAGTTTCCTTTTAAGAACCTACAATCACAAACAAGCACACATCAAGTAACACCTGCATAGCTAATATAATAAATCATGTCCATCATGGTGATCAAGGAATCCATGAAATAAACCATAAAACATAGCTTATTGAGAAAACTAAACTTGATTGTATTAACTTTGAAATAGAATAAATTTACAACCTTTGGTTCCTTGATGTTGTACAAGCTCTTCCCAAGGTCAAAACAGGAATCTCCTCTACTTTGACAAGCCTAACTCTCTTCCAAATGTGATAAAAAAGGTATGTAATCTCTCCTCTCAAAAGCTCAATTAGGAAGACTAAGTTCCAGCAGCATTTCACCTCAAAAATATTCAGCTTTCAACCCCTCCAGTAACCAGCCCAATGCTTCATTTTATAGTGCAAAGGAAGGAGGTTACAGGTCCACCATTGAAGGGATAGAGTCCTCCTTGAAAGGGATAAGCTCCTCACATCAAGGGGTTAACTCCTTAAGTTAATAATGGGATGCATGAACCTTTAAGGAGTGAACTTGCCACCTCAAGGTTCCCTCTAGAAGCTTCTAGAAATGACTCAGAGTGAGTTTTTAAGAATGTACTTGTGCCTTTTTAACTTGTACAGGGGTCTGCACCCATAACACAGAGACAGAGTGGTCAGGTGCATAGGGGACATGACCATTAGGTGTGAGACCATAGGCAACGCTAAGAGAAAGTGTGGAACCAGAGTCTTAGAGATTTTTAAGGTCTTTCTCTTATTTTCAAGGCTTGATATGAAGAACTGAGGTTTAAGACTTGTAAAGGAGGAAGGTATGAGTGGTGATAGACTCACATAGATTGTATAATGTCAAGGTGACGATTTTTGTGCAACACTCTGATATGGAGCAGATCTGAAATCATAACTTAACTCATTGTAATAGCTATATCACATCCATAATTTCGGAGGTTTAAAATGGTCACAACATAACCAAAGTTTCCATATTACAGATGCAATTTTGTATTATATCATCATATTAAGGCAAATCAGGTCCACAATATTGATGCTTTTAAGACGTGTGCCATAAAAAAGTTTCAATGAGTAGACATGTTTTTTTATTAAATCAAACCTATAATCATGTCAAGTTCGGATATCAGAGATTAGAGGTGAATGATTATCGCATATTGGAATATCTGCGGGACTAGTATATCGCAATCAGAGATCAGTGGATGGAAAATATTGAAGATATGTGATCGGAGCTTAGAGATCAGTGACATGAGAATCATTTTAAAAACATCAATATTGGAATCTCCGATATCCTACATGGAAATCCTATGCATTCAGGCCTTTCTTATTATATTTTCAATGAAACACTTTCATCATTTATAGGCTTAAATCTTTGAAAACTCAATCAAAGAATGTTTTAATCACAATATTTATTAAAAGGAAATGTTACCATGTTTGAAATACTCTAATAAATATTTTCTGATATGGAATTTTTAACAAAAGTTAGTGTTTGTAAATATATATTATGGACTTAAGCTTCGACAAAGTTTCTGATAAGGGATACTTAAGGTTCCGATAAGGAGGATTTATCATTTCAGTCAAGTTTTTGGACAAATGAGACTAATATTATCTTCTTTATTGAAATTTAAAGGATTTTATCCTAAATTAAGAAAGGTCCCCAATATTTTATTATTTCTACTATTAACCATATGGGGGGGTTGTTCAGTAGTACAACAATTGGAGACATACTCGAAGAAACAATTATCTCTGTTAAAAATAAATGTAGCTTTAAACAACTAAACAAGAAGACTCAAAATGGTAAATATATTTAAGGTTTGATTTATAAATGTTTCTCCGAATAAAAGAACTCCTCATCCTGTGAATTATCTCATAACCTATTTATTGATGAAAATATTTATTACCCTTGTTGGTCATTTAATCAATTATAAAGATAAAGTTAAGAACTAAAGAAGTTTAGCTTTTAAGATAGACTTATTTGTCACTGGTAGAGGCACTATTGCTAGTAGACGTCCATAGCCTCGACAAGGTTACTACTTAACCAAAGACATACAAGTATCTCATCAACTTATAGTAAAATTCTTAGGTGTTTTTTAATATTTTGTTTTAAAGTTTGCTTGAAAGCCACTATTCTAGCCTGGTAACCAAATTGTGACAATTCCATTTACAAGTTATAATGATTTTGGAGAAGTTGGTTCATTATGAGACCTCTTGTCTAATGACTATATAACTATAAGCCATTATCCTAGTTTGGTGGCCATTTTTGATAATGTCAGTATCATTGGTTTCCCATGATCACAATAAGTCGGCTCATAATGAGACCTTTTATCTTTCAAGTTTTATATATTTCTGAGTTACACTCTAAATCTTTTAAAATTAGTTGACGAGGAGGTATATTCACGACTTAATAGTAATGGATGACAATTGAAGCCACAGGATGCTAAAACTTCAAAATAACCTTTACTTTTTAAAGAAAAAAGTTTCATGACCAATCATAGGATAACCAAACTTTATAAAGTTTTCAAGTTATGAAACATTCACATTTTAATGGATATAAATATTTTGGAGTTAGATTCAGTACTAAACTTCAAAGTTATAATTATCCCTTTTAATATCTCTTGTCTAATCATTCAAATTTCATGTAAATAATAAGAGACCCCAATTTGAATACAAGAGTGTATTACCTAACATAACTAGAATTAAATACACTAGTATATACATGTGGTAATTTACATATCTATAGAAGGATAGGTATCCTTAAGAAAAATATCTTTTCAAAACTAGTGCATTAACATGAAGAGAATCCCTCTTTCCCTGTAGATCTTGGAGGATGAAGGTTGATGAGCCTTGTTTTTCAATGATCTAAAATGGACCTAACCATAATTTACGAAACTTATTGTATTTACCTTTTCCTTTGTGAGCTTTGTCCCATTTTAGAACTAAATTGCCAATATCAAAAATTTTAATGTTAATTACACTTGCATCAAAAGAAGATTTAACCATTATTAATGATGGGTATGAACTTGTCTTCCTTTATCCTTTTCTTCCTCTAGCTTAAAATTTGGGACATTCTTAATTGTAAACGAGACGAAGGTTTTTCTTCAATGGGTTGGACTAGGGCTAGTGATGGAATGGCTAGATTAGGAGGTAGAATAACTTCTTTTCCATACACTAGTTAAGAAGGAGAAGTGCCTATAGAAACCTTCTGAGTGATTTTGTCACCCCATAATGCAAAAACTAGATCTTTGTGCCAAGTTCTCTGATTTTGTTCAACTATTCTTTTGATTATTCTGATGAGATTTTTATTAGTAGATTCTTCTAATCCATTTTCTTGAGGGTAATAATTTCCATAATACTTAAGTTTAAAACCTCTTTTAAGAGAAAATATAGTAATGGAAGTTCCTAAAAAATAAGATCACTTATAAAAAACAAGGGCATGTGGAAGACCAAACCTTGTAACGATGAATTGATCAATAAATTAAAAAAGTGTTATCAACTTTTTCTACCTTGAGGGGTTTTTCTTCCACCCATTTGGTGAATTAGTTTGTAGCAGTCAAGATGTATTTATGCTTCTTGGAAGACTTAGGAAAATTCTCACCTATTATATCCAGGCCCCACTATTCAAAAAGTTGTTGAATGTTAACTGGGTGTAGATCCAAGGTTGGTTTCTTATGTCTTCCTAAATAAGTTTGGAAAACTTTACATTTTCTGACATAGGCATGAGTGTCCCTGAATAAAGTCTGCCAATAGCATCTAGAATGCAGAATTTTATGAGCAGTGGTGTCTCCCCCATAGTGTCCACCAGTTGTTCCATCATGTAGCTCCCACAAGACCTTTTCAACTTTAGAGTTTTCTAGACATCTTAGGAAAATAAAATCATAATTCCTTTTACATAAGAAATAATTGATAAGCTGATATTGATTATCTTTAAGTCTTAGAGCTATTTTCTTCTTGTAGTTGAGTTCTAATGGAGCATAACCATATTTCAAGTAAAAAAATAAGATCATTAGATTGAGATTCAGTATTGATGGGACATACCTTTGTGATTTGGATATTATTACGTGAATCATAATTATTTAAGACCTCATAATCTCCAGTAATTAACTTGCAAAAACCTTGACCTATTACTATTTTAGTTGGTTTGATGTATAGATCATATTATTATAGGGAAGTGACCCAATTTTCCCTTTTCTCTCGCAATTGTTTCTAGATAAGTAATTGTCTGACAAGAGGGAAATGAAAAATTACTTTTGTACAGATTTTTAGGAGGAAAGGCCTGAAATATTTAATGGATTTGAAGTCTGCAAAGGCTTTCTTTTCAAAATTTGAATAATTTAACTCAGCTCCCTATAAATTGGAACTAAAGAAGGAAATTAGAGCTTCAATTTGTTGCTCATTAGGATGAGTCAAAATTCTTCCATAAGATTGTTCAGAAGAAAAAGTATAAAGAATGAGTGGTTTGGAAAAATTAGGGGTTGATAATGAAGGGGAATCAATGATTGTTTGTTCATGATTCTAATGCTTTTCTTTCAATCAACCCCCTTTTGAAAATTGACTTCTTCTTTATCATAACCTGCAAAGGAAGTAGAATTTGAGAGAAGTATGGAACAAATATTTTAGCAAAATTAATCTGTCCAAGGAAGGATAGCATGGATTTTTTTTATATGGTAAGTGGATTTGAGATATCACCTGAATTCTATTTGGATCTATGTGGAGTCCTTCTTTAGACACTATAAATCCTAGAAGTTTTCCTTCGTCAAGATAAAAAAAATGACTTTCTAGGATTTAGGGAGATTCCAAACTTTATACATCTTTGAAAAAATTGTTTTAAATCATTTAAATGATCACCTCATTGTTTGGAATAAATTGTAATATTGTTTAGAGACACTACAACTATCTTATTAATCAAACCTTTGAAAGCGATATCCATAGCTCTTTGGAAAGTAGGTGTTAGGCCTCTATTTTGTCTTGTTTTATATCCATTTTTATTTGGAAATCCCTAGTACTTTTTCTTATATTGTATCGTTAATGTCGACATTTCATGTATTCTTACAAGTGATAAAGTAACACTTATTGTGTAGCACATCTCCCTTGTTTTAACAGGTTTTGATATTTAAGACATTATTAACGATGGTTGTTGTGTTTGTAGGTTTAAACATGGTCAATTACCTTCTTACCTATGTGACAATGGTCCCTTCAACACTCATCAAATTCCTGCACCAATTTAGTTTTTACAACACTCGTACACCAACACTCGTACACCAACATTCATGCACCAGTTGTGCTTGCACTAATTTGCAACTTTCATAGATTGATACATTTCTAGGCAAATATGAAAGAGGTTTTTGTTCAACATGGTGTTTGAAGACTCACACATAACCTAAGATACACCCAAGTCATACAGACTTATATTTAGGGAATCATTAATGCTTCAGCCCCGAATTCGCAGCAATTTCTAGACTACCAACTTCTGCCTCGTTTTCTGTGCAGACGAAGGCGAATGGTGAAATTCTACCACATGGGTTTTGGTCCCAGTATAACGAGTTGAATAAGCCTGAAAAATATTTCTAAAATTAGCAATGGTACAAATATTACATAAGGGTCTTTTAGGAAATTTTATAAAATTAGAATGTTTTTCCAAAATTTTAGGATTTCAAATTTCACGCAGTCAATCTCAGGCGTGATTTCTGAGGAAATGGAGATGAACTAGACAATTCTGGGAAAGGTTATTATTTTAAACATAAAAAAATAGATTTCCACCAAACAAATTTCCCATAGTTGTAATGGTTAAGAAGATACAAAGTGTTCTTCACAGCCAATTTGTTAAAAATACAATTTTTTCTAGAATTCTAGAAAATGCCCAAATTTGTAAAATGCTTGGTAAATCTCCATTATTTCAATTGGGAAATGGTTGTAATGATATTATATTGATGATAATTAGTTGGGATTAAAACTCCATGTTGTTGCAAAGGATTGGCTTGTTTAATTCCAAGCTGGTAATGTAAAAGGTTATGAAAGAAGAGCTATGGCTTCAAGCCTAGCTGTGTAGTAGTGCAGGAGAAAATTAGTCATTGTCCATCTACGTTGTTGGATCAAGCTTAGGGGTCTCTTCCCCCTTTCCTATGATTAGTTGGAGGTTGGATTCAAAGCTTCGATGTATACTTGCAACATATATTTGGGTTAATCTAAGGAGCTACACAGTCATGCATTTTCTTGTCTCAAAATCTTTGTGATGTTTTATTTGAGCTACTGAAGTTCCAGATCTTGTAGCAGATAAATGAGCTGGTTGGCTAGGGCCTAGCCAACCCAACTCGTTCTCCCTTTATTCTGAGGTGTGTTTAGCTTATGTTTTTTATGCAAGGTTTTAAAGCAAGTTACGTTTGGTTTATTTTCATAAGTTTATAGGTTCTTCTTTGCTAATCGTGTGATTTGGATCCAAAGCTTTCAAGTTTAGTTGTATTTATTATTTACCATTCATGCTTTCCTGTGATGCATATTTTATTTCCTTTTTGCAAGAAGAGTGTAATTAGCTTCTTGCACCGGTGCCTTTCCATTTTTGCAAGTTAAAGTTCCTTATTTTATTTCTCCAAGGCTTTTTCGTGCAAGTTCATTTATTTCCTTCTGCAAATGGTTTTTTGTATATGAGTGAGGTTTTAAGCATTCTTAGTATGAAGGTTCAATTTAGAGTTAATATTATATCTAAGATATTTCAATGAAACACTTACATTATATATATCTATGCTCGCACTATTGCCTTGTGGAATAAACACGATTTAACATTGAAATTATTAAAGGGTGTTTTGAGCAAAAACATTATTCATAATAAAGTGCAGATCTAATTCACATTTTAAACAGTCATAAATGGAAGAAGCCTGTTCGTATTTGGATCAAAGAGTTATTTGTCACATAAAAGAAGTTTTCCTGTTTCAGCAAGGATTTTCTTTGACTTTGAAAGCACCTTTCATTTTCAAATGCATGATTAGTTAAAGAGCATTTTGCTTATGAGTGTTTATTTTCTCAGCTTTGTTTCACCTTGAAATTTATTCTTAGTTAACACCCTTTTCATTTTCTACAAGGGGTTTGGAAACCCAGTACAGGAACGTTGATTTCTCAGTATAGGAATCTCCGTTTCAGTACAGGAACTGATATCCTGGTACAAGAATCTAGATCTCTTGTGTAGGGATCATAATCTTTAGTGTAGGAATATTGCTTCAGTGTGGTAACATTGTTCTAGTGCAATATAATTGTTGTGGTGTAGGAATGATGGTTCAGTGCAGGAAGGAAAATCTTTGAAAAGGATAAATGTTTTTAATAGTTTAAAAATTTCTTTCTCTTACGACTACACTGAATTCATTCTTAGATATTTATCTTTTATTGAATAGGAATTATATGAAGTTGCTTTCCTCAAGTTTGTGACAAGTATTTTTCTTGAGTGAATCCAATTTCCAGAACAGTGTGATGTCATTTTATTAACTAGTGTAGGTTGCTAAAGTCTTTCTCTGGCATTTCCTGTGTTGCGCCTCTAAGTTTACAAACTCCAGGATTGACAATTAAATTTTAGGTTGTTTATTATGCCCAACATTTTGGCGCCATTACTGGGGAGGTGCTTGTCAGATTGACCTTGGTAACCTGTAGTAGTTTGGTTTTCTCTTTACCTAGTTTTTTTGCAAATTTTATTTACTTAGAATTTATTCTTTGAATTTGTTTCTTTGGTTAATTATTTTTAATTTTTTTTAATTTCTTGGGTGTTGTAAGAACACCCCCCCCCCCCCCCCC
>APFE030217045.1:10961-96883 GCA_000404065.3 Pinus taeda | reverse complement strand
AAGTAGTACATGGAGAACCTCTTTTATTTTGGTAAGAAATGGAAACATTTTTACTTTTTAATTTCCTATCAAAGATCTAGGAGTGGCTCAAATGCATAATATTTCCCCATCCGCACTACCAAAATTTCATGGTTTGGAAAATTAATACCCAGATACATTCTTATTTGAGTTTGAAGTACTTTGTAGATGATATGGTTATTGTACTAATTCTCAATGGTTGCAAGTGTTTCCTCTTACTCTTAAAGGAGTAGCTCTCTGATGATTCATGAGCCTTGGTGGGAACTACATTCAAACATGGGAAGACATGAAGAATGTATTCTTGGAGAAATATCAAGACTATATCTAGGTCGGTGAAGATATTTTTGGAATAAAACAAGGGGAAAATGAAAGCTTGGAGGATTATGTGGAGTGATTTAGATACAACCTTCAAAAATCAAAACATAGAATTTGGTAAAAGAGACCTTGAAAACACTCCTCCTCAAAGGAATCAAAGATTAATTTTTAGAACCCTTAAATCTGATAAGAGCAGGTGATGTCTCTCACTTACCATATGATGATGTTTGTAAATTGTGCATTAGTTATTCAAGAGGAATCTCCAAGATCGGTAACAATTCTAGAGAACTTTCTTCTCAATTTTTGGATTCTACTACAAAAATAGGAGCTACACAATATTTTCTAATTTTACAATTAGATTATTTGCAAGAAGAACAAAAGCAGTGTAAGGAGGATTATTCAACAAATTATTTCCCATTGCTATCTTTCAACAGGTATTTAAGAAATCAACTAAGGAAATAAATCGAATTCCAGGTATAACTCAAAACTCATCATCGTTTAATACTTGGAGTAATATTTATTCTCCCCAATAGGTTCTTCAACACAATTGCAACCCCACAGTTCCATGAAAGACTTATAATCATCCTTTGATTCAATACCCCACCATATTCCCTCAATGGCCCTCTCCCTCAAGCTAGATATTCCCGCAACATGAAGGATGGTTTGGAGACTCCTCCCTAGGGAAATTCCCCATGAAAATTTCATTACCTAAGCAACATTAGTTGCAATTCCCATCTAATGTACCACCATGTTATCCATCTCTATGTTCCCAACCATTTGTGCAACCAAAACCTAATTTCAACAATCAAGTTGCACATCAATTTAAAACACCTATTTTTTCTACTCGCTCCCCTATCAATTGTAATATCATATCTTTAAGAGAGGCAAGAGGAGTGAATCCATAAAATTCCCTTATTACCACACAACATTTACCTCAGGAAGAAACTTTAAGCCATAAACCATTAGAGAAGTAATCCATGATTGGAACTTGTTCAAAAACTGTTGTTGAAGCTCACAGAGAAGAAAACCCTAGAGTTTACCTTAACCATCCTTGTCAATCTAAAGAGAGAAATGTTCAAGCCGTGGAAGACCTATACAAGTTGGAGAACCATGAATATGTGTGTCCTATTGAATCCTAGTTCCAAAAAATTGTTAGTACACCCCATTCCCTCATCATTCAAAACCTCTTGGTACCATATCAAGTAAGTTGGTTTCTCATACTACGATCTACGCTAAAGTTTTCATTTTAACCCTGAGTGTGAGTATATTTAGTATTTTGTTATGCACATGGCTACGTTGGAAGTATTCCTACACTTGAAGGAAATCTTCCTCTCTTTAAATTAGGGTAAATTAGCATAGGGTAATATAGAAACAATAAATAAAAATGTAATTTGGAATAAAATTGTTATAGTAGCACTCTTGAAACTACAATTCCTAAGGCACAACTATTGAAATTTATGTCATAATGCACTCTCATGGTAAGACGTGTCAGAAGCAATTCACTCTTAATGCCTCATATTTTATAAAGTGACTTTGGTTATTGGATGATATTAGTCATTGGGTGAGTTAGGGGGATTGTTATTGTCATACTTTCCATTCATCAGGCTAACATACTTCCATCCAAGAAATATTTTCGAGTTTCTCTTCAAAGGTATGGATGAAAAGCCTCCTATGGTGGACCACTCTTATAAAAGCATAATGACCACTCATAAGAACCTTAGCATGATCAATTTGAGCAATCTTTCAGTCATTATCTGAAATGTCTTCTTTGAAATTAGTCTTTACGGTAGAAGGACCAACCAGTAAAGATTAGTAATTAAAAACTTTTTATGCCATCCTGTGCTCTTAAGGAGTTGATTTGCCTCCACACCTATGAAGTAACCTATTTAAGGTTGATCATAAACATATTTTTTTTAACATTAACAAATTAATTTAGGGATAGGAGGTCTCATTACGAGCCAACCTACAATGATCATGGGTCTTAACGAGAATGACATTACCACCTCTGGTCACCAAGCTAGGGTATTGTCTTTCAATTGAAAAGCTAGAAGATAATAGGTCTCATCATGAGCTGGTGGTGAGCTCAAGTATTTCAACAATAATGATACAAATCATGGGGCTTCCTTGTTTACTTTTATCAACCTGGTAGCTTGTAACAAACTTGGAAGCGATGGTGTTGTATGCACAAGTACTAGTTGTTACTGCAGGCTGTCACTTGATCAGCTGGTGCAATTTCGCTAGGAGCTTAAGACAACTTCTATGAGTTCTCAGAAGAAGCTTTAACTTTGATGAAAGGAAGCTACCTCCACGGGGGCTATTCTACTTGCAAAAAGAGAAGGAAAACTGAAATGAAACATAAACCCTAGCAAACCCTAGTTTACCCATTAATCCTACTTGTGCAAGAAAAGAGATGGAAACTACTGAAATGGGTGCGATTGACTACTGAAAAGGTAAATTTTATTTCTTTAAGCTACTTCCAAGGCAAATGAGAAGAAATCATCTTTTTATACTTTTGACTATTTTTATGGTGAATTATTATTCTTATGATTTGACTGGTTGTGACTGTGCAGAGGTTTGGTGGCAAAGAAAGATGGAGTTTGCTTTTGAAGATGGTGAGGAGGGTGTGGAGAGGTCCTAAGAAGCCCCTAGTACCCTTTTGAAGACTTCCATTGCAATCACACTTTGAAAAATCACTCACAGGAAGTTCTACAGGAGGTTGTAGGGGATCTACAGGAGGAGGCCAAAAGTTGTTTTTGGAGGTTTGAAGGTGGAAAAATGATGGAAAATTGGAATTGAAGATTTAATGAAGGTGTTGAGGGATCTATAACTTGTCGAAGAAGATCAGGGCCAAAGGAGATGGCTGGATTTGTTTGAATGGTGAGAAGATAACATTATGGAAAAACAATGTAGAAATTAGGGCAGATTGGTGAAATGTGGCGAATGAGTGGGAGAAATCTTGAGAGATGAACTGGTACAGGCTCTGTTATGGAGGAATGATGAGTTGGAATTTTTTACAAGAGATCTACACACTTATTTCTCAAAATTTACCAAAGCAAGAACTAAAAAATTGAGTGTTATCTATTTTAACCTAAATTATGACCTCAAACCAGAAAAATGCCAAATAATACTTTATGAACAGAAAATGATGCAGAAAAACAATGGTGAATGAACATGAAATGATTTGATATTATGAATCCAAACTAATATCAACTTCTCCAACTCAAAATATCACACTAGTAATTGCATTGTAAGAGCAAAAACTATGTTTTTGGTGGCAACAATAGTGCCTTGACCTCAAATCATGGTCCCAAGGAGGGAAAAAGGAGATCAAGACCTGCTGGTGGCCTTTTTGGATATTTTTTAGTTACTATAGCAAACTACTTAAACAACTTGAAGCAAAAACAATTGTTCCAACCATCAAAAGAAATCTAATTTAACTAAGCAAGATTAACCTAAATAACAAAAGTTATCTCATGAATGCAAGAAAAAAGCATATAAATACAAAAATGAGGTGTTGGGAAACTTGGGTTGGGCCCTAACCCAATAGATTCAGCCCTCTAGAACAAATAAATGTCTCTTCACAACTTGGCTCATCTTCATTTGTCAAAAAATAGCAGTTACATCACAAAATTGTCTTCAAAAAGAGCTCGAAAATAAGTTGAGTACGAAGTTTCACCAAACTGTGAAAATATAGTATGAAATGGCTAAAAACTAACTGAAAATTTTTAGGCCCTAAGCCCTCTTATTTATACAGAAGGATTCTCCAACAACTCTCTTAAAATCAAGGAGCTTAGCTTCCCAAAACTGCAGATAAACAACAATCCTTCTTTACTTGGTCGGCTGCCCCTTGGATACACTAATGTGGTTGCTTGTGCTCCGAGTTTCTGATGGAGAATTTGAGGTAAGCGTTCATAAATGAAGCAAACACCCTCCTACAAATCCTCTCCTTGTTCTTCCTCGAATTTTGTTGCCAAATGCTCATTAAAACTTTGATTTTGTCTCAAAATTAGCCAAAAATCTGCATAAAGCTCACATTAGACTTTTTGGCATAATGCCTAACCCAATTCACTCTATTAACATAAATATAATAAAAAACATGAAATAAAATAATTATAATGGTGGATTAAGTTTAAATAAGAGGCAAAATGAGCCCATATAAACACCCATTTATGGGGCTCATCATCACCCCCTACTGAATGGGTTGCTCATCCTCTGAGCAACTAATCTAACTCTTCATCCTTGATGGCTCTGATAGATTCGCTGACATCCCATGAATTTAATGTGATATCTTCATCTTTATCGTGGAATTATACCTTTCTATCCACCTCCTCCCACTATTGTCTTTCTTCTTCCTCTTTTTTCTTAGCTGGAGTACTAAGTGCAGCAAGAACAACTGCTGCTTCTCTTGCTAGTGTCTCAGGAGACACTTCTTCCTACTATTTTTCTCCTTTCTCTTCTGTTGTTTTGCCTATGTCTATTGTCTCTAATGTTGTTTATGTTGTCTCTTGTGTTTTTCCCCCTCTACTTGTTCAGTCTCTACGTTTCCTGTGGCAATCTTTTTCTGAGTTGTCCTGGGCTTCTTCTTCTAAGATTTTGTCCTCTTCCTCTTCTCTGCTTTTGATGTGGTTTTCTTTTCTGCTTTAGGTTCAACTGTGGTTGTATCATGCTTCTCTTCTTCTGTCTATTTTTCCTCTTCTTATTCTTCTAATTGATTATTTTGTGCTTCCTCATGGATTTCCTTTTCAAGTTCCTCTTTCTGCTCCTCCTCTTCACTACCAGATGGGTTAACGTCATCGGTGAGAGTCTTTATGTCATCTTCGCTAGTCATGTTCTTGAAAATTTCCCATGCTATAGGGATCGTGTATGTGTGGAGGGCATCCTCTACCAACAAATTAATGAGCCCATGGTGCGACAACTAGTCTAGAACACCTTCATTCAATTTGGTGCTACATTCTATCAAGGATTGGAGGAGAAAATATGGAAGACTAAGTTTTCTAGATGTAGGTAGGTCTAGGTCATATCTTAATTCATGTAATAGTATGAAATGATAGCCATAAATGATGTTGTATCTCCCTTCACAGGAGATATACTTCATGATCTGATAGTTGACTTCACCCCATGGATGAGGCATACTTTTCCTTTTTTTCCCATTCTTATCCTCTAGAGGATGTTCATCAGGCTGGAAAAATGTGTTTTTTAGCAACTTGTCCTAGTGGGTTTTCCTCTTTGCTCTAGGGGAGCCCAAGTGGAAGGCCTGTGATTCTGTTGATAAATTCTGGTGTAAGTTCTACGGTTAAACCCTTGAAACTAATTGTAGCATGTGTTTTCAAATGGGGTCTTAAGGAGATCAAGAATTCCTTGATCACCTCCTCATCATATCCATGAATTCTCTCAAAGAAAAGCATCCATTTTTCCCTGGTGAAGAGGGCTACCACCTCTGGGTGTTCATGCAATTTGTTGGAGTTCAAAAGCTCCTTTCCCATAAAACCTCCTGGCATGGTGTTTAGTGACTTTTGGAAATGCTCAAGTGAGGAAGAAGGCAACAACCTTCAAAACCGGAAACAGAGGAGTAGCTAAGGTTTATCTTTTTGGAATCAGAGTGGGAATTATTCGTGTTTCTCTCTTTCACAACAACAATGTGCAATTTTTCCTCCCTTCAAACCTTGTTCTCAACCTGAATTTACTGCTTGGGTTTTTCTTCTTTGAGGAAATCAATATTTTGACAAAACAGAGAGTATAAGAAACAATGCTTTTCTTCTTTCTCACAAAATGAACAGGCTTCCAAATGGAAAATGACACTTTTTCATAGGCTTGATTTTCTATGGTTGCCCCTCCTTTTTTTACAGAAGAATATGGGGAAGAAGATAGACTTTTATTGCAGAGAAGAGAACAGAGAGACTGTATAGAATTTAGAAAAACACAGGCATAGTTTTGTGCTCACATTCCTTTCCTTTTTCACCCCAATACTTTGCTTATAATCCCACCACATTTTGTAGATATATGGAAATGTAGTGGTAGGTTTATTGAGCCTACCTTTTCGAGTTTGAATTTGGCATAAAATTTCGTTTATTTCTTCTGCAAGACTGCTCACTAGTTCTCCAGTAGAACTGTTATAGCTTCCTGTAGAATGTCGATAGCAAGAGGGTTCTGAAAACAACAGAGAGCAACCATTTTTAGGCTTTAAGGTAGTAGGTAGCTTGTTGCATTCAAGAACATGACAATACAAATGAAAGCGAAGGTGGTGAGAGTGTTTCAAGGAGGGATTCTTATGGTTGTTTATGGAGACT
Organism: Pinus taeda; assembly: GCA_000404065.3. Taxonomy (NCBI): domain Eukaryota; kingdom Viridiplantae; phylum Streptophyta; class Pinopsida; order Pinales; family Pinaceae; genus Pinus; species Pinus taeda. Next base: position 90,263 of record APFE030217045.1, on the reverse strand, counting down.
TTCGGTGATGGAGGGTAAGCTGGCCAAGTGTACGTTGGCCCCATTTAGACCGTTGGTCCCCATTATAGTGCTATCATTAAACTTTATGCTGCCTGCCCACAATCATTTCCACCATTTGTGTTGGATTTCAAAACATCCACCACTCCCAGTTTTTAGATTCTCATGAGTTGACTAGACACACATGCAGAGTGAACTCTGGATGAGCGCAGTCGAACTAGATGAGGATGGCTAGTTAACTGGCCAACTTTTTGGTTTAATCCCAACCATTTCATTCGTTCACACAATTTTTTTATTATACCAATGTGAACAGAGGAGCAGGTTAGTCACTTACCTAAGATTCAGATGCATTTACTGTGAGGTGCTCTGGCTCCTTTAACTGTTGCATGCTTGTATTTCCCTTGCTGCATGCTCTCTGCTTTTCGATGTGTGACTATTTTTCTTGTACAGGTATCCTCTGGTTGGATCTAAACTGTAGGAGTCTACTTCAACCTTTAGATTTGCACCTTCATGCTACTAATGCTAGATTTTAATGGGACAGTGACTTGCTTTGTCCATATCTCCCAAATGGTAGACTGGATTGACCTAAATTTTTTTGAGCATGTTTCCATCATCATTATGCACCTCCCATAAATTGTGGTCAATGGAAGCATGAGTATCGAGAGAATTGAAAATGGCTAAAGGTGATGGAGGCCAATTTCTTGGAAACTATGCACTAGAATTGGTTGAAATTTCTTGGGCATGTTATTATCACCCATATGCATCTCCCCATGAAACAGGTTTTTAAATGGATGCACAGATATGGAGAAAATGAAAAATGGTTGAAGGTGATGGAGTCTGATTTCATGGAAACCATGAACTAGAATTGGATGAAATTGCTTGGGCATGTTGCCATCATCCCTATGCAACTCCCCATGAAACAATTTTTTAAATGGATGCATGTTTTCAAGTTAGGGAAAAAACAAATTTATGCTCTATGTATTTTTGTATTAGAGCATCCTTCAGTTTTTGCACAGTAAGAAAAATGAGCTTGGGGTGTGATGCAAGCTTGCAGATGATTGGAAGAGAGGTTTGAAGACAACAGGAGGATTTATAAACCCTTTATGAAGCTTCCATGTTCCCCAAGCTTCTTTTAAAATCCATTTCTAGTTCTCTCTAATTTCTACAGGAGTCTCTTGTAGAAAACACAGTTTTAAGAAAAGAAGCACAGTGAGGTGGAAAGAATGTCAAAAATGATGTAGAAGAGTGACGGAAAGTAGGATAGGTGTTGTTATTGGTTTCAGAGCTCTCTTGACACCTGCTGCTGATTTCTGAAGTTCTCCTGTAGACTTACAATACAATTGGAAATTCAATTTTTTGTTTGGAAACAACTAGAGTACCTCAAGGAGGTTTTCACGCTAGTTGTCTGCCTTGGGCGCCTCCGAGGGAGGTTTTCACCCAACTATCTTATCCTCTTTTTCTTTTCTCTTCTTTCCAACCCATTGACCACCTCATGGAGTTTTTCAATCAATGAGCTAATCTGAGGTACCTCCGAGGAGGTTTTCACCTTAGATTTTTATTTTTTTCCTCTTATTTTTTTTTTTTTTTTTTTTTTTTTTTTTCTCTGTACCCTACCCTACTTGAAAAAAAACTCATTTTCAAGTATAAGAATGCTTCCAATGGAGCCATGTGCACATCGAGATGATAGAAAAATTTATGTGGAGGCTTGAAATGTATACTTTCACATATCTCTAGATTTCAGAGACCAAATGATTTGACTTTGAAGGGGTAAAACATAGTTGAGGAAGAGTGTGATGTTACACATTAGGGACTGTCTAGAACCATATCTCAATATGGCTATGATATCCTTGGCCTTTCTTCTTATCTGGATCATTCTTCATGTCTTCTTCTACGATGGAGGATTTGATGGTAACCATGGGGGAGCTCTTTTCATCTCTGTTTCTGATGTCTTCTCTTCATCAAGTGCAGCCCCTAGTTCTTTGATCTTCTTGTTTGCATCTTCTTCTGTTGGATGTGGTCCTACAATGATATCAATATAATATCTTTTTTGTGATACTCTTCCTGATCTATGGTGAATATCATTAAGCTCAAGAGGAGTTGTTTGGAAGTGTTGTACCTCCGCTTTGCGATTCAGTTGAGCTACTCCAATGTACATGTTTGGAAATGGTGGTTCCCCACTGTATACTTGTTGGGCCTATCTATTATTTGGGTTTAGGTTTGGTTGAGTAGGCATTTGGGGTTGCCTCGGTGGAGTAGGAGGCAATTGTTGGGGTTGAGTAGGTGGTGGAGGAAAAAGAGCGGGGGGAGATTTGTATTAGGGCCTCCACCCCTAATGAGGTGCATTCCACTGAGGCTGTGGCTAAGCATAGGGGTGAAATGGATGAGCAACTGGTTGGGCATAATATGGAGATGTGAAGGACTAAGGAGGAGGTGTGGACCAGGAAGGATGAGCAGGGGGGGCCCAAGAAGGTATAGAAGTGACTTGGTTGGGGTTGTAGTATGCCTGAGATGTCCCTTGCATCCCCTACTGATATGGTCTAGGTCCATGCGACCTCCTTTGGTCTATGTAATAGGTCTATTTAGTGACTACTTTAGCCCCTTGGTACATAGCTTTAAGTTCAGGCAAGGATGGGCACTTGTCTATGGAATGGTTTTCTTCATAGATTGAACAAACCTTTATAGATTTCAATGGGCATTCATTCCTAGGATGCCTCCTGGTGCATCTAGGGAAAAAAATGGCCAAAGCCCTCTCTACTTCCTCTTGTTTTCTTTTTATATGCATGTCAAGAATTTTCCTCATCTCACTCTTGAAATATTCCAGCCGATTCTCAAATTCACTTCTAAGGGATGAGTTGGAAGACAAGCTATTGCTCCCAACATTTCCGTTTTCAGCCATTGGCTCTAGAGTAATGGGTTTCTTCTTCTTCTTCCCCTATAGGTTCTTCAAATATGTTTGGCTATTACCTAAGGGTGTTTCTTGATTACAGCCACCGAAGAAGAGAGAAGGTTGGCTCTGTGAAGTAGTGGGGGTGTTAGGCAAACATTTTTCGAATTATCTCTACTCCTACAAGGCATGAAAGGAAATCTCTTTTTAGGTGATTTGTTTTTTTTTTTTTTCTGCTTGTACCTGCAAAAATAAAATGGATTGAACAACAAATTGAAACTAACTAAAATGAATCTTACTGAAATGAAATTGTTGAATTGAAATGAAAGAAGGAGATGACTAATCTACTTTACTAGAATGTAAATTAGAGAATTGAAGTGAAAGTAGGAAATGCCTAATCTACACTTGCTGAAATGAAATTGCAGAATTGAAAGGAAAGAAGGAAATGTCTAATATACACTTTCTAAAATGAAATTGCAGAATTGAAATGAAAGCAGGAAATGTATAATCTGTTTTTGCAAAATTGAAATTGCAGAATTGAAATGAAACAAGTACTCCACTTTTGCTGAAATAAACTACTTAGCATAATGTTGCAATAGAAAATAGAATAAAAGAAGTAATCACAAAATACTCTCACACTTCCCTGGCAATGGCGCCAAAAAGAGTGGTGCACTCCAGTATTGCAGCAATAATGTTGCAACTCCTGGGGCTTCCTTCTTTACTTTTATCAACCCGATAGTTCGTAAAAAACTTGGAAGCGACGGTGCTGTATGCACAAGTACTAGCTCTTACTGTAGGCTGTCACTTGATCAGCTAGCACAAGTTTGCTAGGAGCTTAAGACAAATTCTATGAGTTCTCAGAAGAAGCTTTAACTGTGATGAAAGGAAGCTACCTCTACAAGGGCTATTCTACTTGCAGAAAGTGAAGGAAAACTGGAATGAAACGCAAACCCTAGCAAACCCTAATTTACCCACTAACCCTATTTGTGCAAGAAAAGAGATGGAAACTACTCAAATGGGTGCCATTAACTACTAAAAAGGTAAATTGCATTTATTCAAGCTACTTCTAAACAAAAATGAAAATAAATCATCTTTTTGTACTTTTGACTATTTTTATGTGGAATTATTATGCTTATGATTTGACTGGTTATGATTGTGCAGAGGTTTGATGCCAAAGTAAGATGGAGTTGGCTTTTCTAGATGGTGAGGAAGGTTTGGAGAGGTCATAAGAAGCCCCTATTACCCTTCTAAAGACTTCCATTACAATCACACTTCAAAAAATCACTCGCAGGAAGTTCTACAGGAGGCTGCAGGGGATCTAGAGGGGGTTCTACATGAGGATCTCCAGGAGGAGGCCGAAAGTGGGTTTTGGAGGTTTAAAGGTGGAAAAATGATGGGAAAGCAGAAATGAGGGTTTCATGAAGGTGTTGAGGGGTCTATAACTTGTCAAAGAATATCGGGGCCAAAGGAGATGGTTGGATTTGTTTGAATGGTGAGAAAACAACTTTATGGAAAAACAATGCAGAAATTAGGGCAGATTGGCGAAATGTGGTGAATAAGTGGGGGAAATCTTGAGAAATGAACTGGTACAGGCTATGTTATGGAGGAATGATAAGCTAGAATGTTTTACAAGAGATCTACACACTTACTTCTCAAAGCTGACCAAAGCAAGAACCAAAAAACAGAGTGTTGTCTATTTTAACCTAAATTCTGACCTAAAACCAGAAAAATGCCAAACAATACTTTATGAATAGAAAATGATGTGGGAAAACCATGGTGAGTGAACATGAAATTATCTAAGCATGTGAATCCAAACTAATATCAACTTCTCCAACTGAAAATATCACACTAGTAGCTTCATTGTAAGAGAAAAGACTGTGTTTTTGGTGGCAACAATAGTGCCTTGACCCCAAATCATGGTCCCAAGGAGAGAGAAAGGAGATCAAGACCTATTACTACAACAAAATACTTAAGCAACTTGAACCAAAAACAACTATTCTAACCATAAAAAGAAACCTAATTTAGCAAATCAAGATTAACCTAAGCAACAAAGATTATCTCATGAATACAAGAAAAAGCATATAAATACATAAAGGAGGTGTTGGACAGCTTGGGTTGGGTCCTCGCCCAAGAGCTTCATCCCTCTAGAAGAAATTAGTGTTGGTTCACAACTTGGTTCAACTTCATTTATCAGAAAATAGTAGTTACATCACAAAACTGTCTTCAAAAAGAGCTTGAAAATGAGCTAAGTACGAAGCTGCACCAAAGTGTGAAAATATAATATGAAATGGCTAAAATATAACTAAAAAAATTGAGGCCCTAAGCCCCCCTATTTATAAAAATGGAGTCTCCAACAACTCTCCTAAAATCAAGGAGCTCATCTTCCCAAAACTACAGACAAACAATAGTCCTTCTTTACTTGTTCGGTTGCCCCTTGGATGCACTAATGTGGTTGCTTGTGCTTAGCGTTTTTTATGGAGAATTCAACATAAGGGTTCATAAATAAAGGGGACACCCTCATACAAACCCTCTCCCTTGTTCTTCCTCAAATGTGGCTGTCAAATGCTCATTAAACCTTTGATTTTGTCTCAAAATTGACCAAAAATATGCGTAAAGCACACATTAGACTTTTTGGCATAATGCCTAACCCAATTCACTCTATTAGCATAAATATAATAAAAAACATGCAATAAACTAATGAGAGTGGTGGACTAAGTTGAAATAAGAGGAAACATGAGCCCATATAAACACCCATTTGTAGGGCTCATCAGCTGGCTTGTTCATTCTTGTTATCTCTTGTGAATGGCACTGTCATTCGCTAGTTACCAAGCTCGAACAATGGCCTTTAGATAATTCCAAAATCAAATTAAATGCTTTTAAATGACTCTAAATCTATATGTAATAGGTGCGATACAAGAATTTCATTGGGTTAAAAAGCATCCCTGCCGAGGCTATAGATGCTTGCTAGAAGTAAGGCCATGCTTGTGGTATTAAAGTTAATTTTACGCTATGTTTACCTGCTTGTTTTCATCTTCCCCTCAATTCATTATCATATCTCTTCAAGAATGGCTTTAATATCATTTTAGTAATGTGCTTTAGAGTTCTATCTTTTGGAATTAATTTTGTTTTGATGGATGTGGGACCCTTAGTTCATGTGATTCACTTAGTTTGAACAAGAGGAGCATTAGCTATATGCTTGGGTAATGGTAAGATGGTCATCATGGAATGGTATTGTTTTGTTATGTTTATCTTTCCCTATTTCCATCCATATTTAATGTTGTGACTTACAAATCGTGTCACTTATATTTTCAATGAGGCTATTGAGGTGAAAGACTTCTATCTAAGTCTACTCTTGAGAAACTTTATGGAGATTTTGATGGTTGTCTATTTCATTATGACACTATCCTTGCAGTTTAGCATTTCTTTTTTGTTGGTATCATATTTTGTTGAAATAAATATTAATGAGTGAGTAATCTAGAAATAAACCAACATATATCTCCATTCTCTGGACAATCATATATAGCAGTAAATTTTGCATGGATATTGAAATAATTTTTTTTTGCAAGGGAGTGACAATACAACAATTGTTTTGCTTGCATGGGGACATGCAAGATGATCGGCTTGGGGGGATGTTAGGCGTCTATTTAGTCTTGTTTTATATCCATTTCTATTTGGAAATACCTTGTGATTTTTCTTATATTGTATCGTTATTGTCGACATTTCGTGTATTCTTAGAAGCAATAAAGTAATATCTATTGTGTAACACATCTCCCTTGTTTTAACAAGATTTGACATTTAAGCTATTATTAATGATGGTTTTTATGCTTACGAGTTTAAACGCGGTCAATTACCTTCTTACCTATGTGATTACGCTTCCTACACCACACATCAAATTCTTCCACCAATTCATTTTATACAGCACTCCTACACCAACATTCATGCACCAGTTGTGCTTGCACCAACATGCTTGCACCAATTTGGGGCTTTCATACATTCGTGCATTTCTAGGAAAATATGAAAGAGGTTTTTATTCAAAATGGTACTTGAACACTTCCACATAAGCTAGAATACACCCAGGTCATACGGATTTATATTTAGGGAATCATTAATGCTTCATCCCCAAATTCACAGTAGTTTCCAGACTGCCAAAGTCTACCTCATTTTTCGTGCAAATTAAGGCTAATGGAGAAAATCTGGCACATGGGTTTTGGTCCCAATATAGCAAGTTGAATAAGCCTCAAACATATTTCTAAAATTCATAATGGTAGAAAAGTTATATAAGGGTCTTTGAGGCAATTTTAGAAAATTAGACTATTTTTCCAGAATTTTAGGATTTCAAATTTCAAGCAGTCAGTCTTGGGCATTATTTTTGAGGAAATGGAGTTGAACTAGACAATTGTGAGAAAGTTATTGTTTTAAACATAACAAAATATATTTCCTCCAAATAATTTTCCCACATTTGTAATGGTTAAGAAGATACACAGTGTTCTGTAGAGGCAGTTTGTTAATAATACCATTTTTTTCCAGAATTCTAAAAAATGCCCAGATTTGTAAAACTTGTGGTAAATCTCCATTATTTCAATAGGGAAATGGTTGTACTGATATTACATTAATGATAATTAGTTGGAATTCAATCCCCATGTTATTGCAAATGATTGGCTTGTTTAATGCCAAACTGGTAATGTAAAAGGTTATCAAAGAAGAGTTATGGCTTCAAGCCTCGCTAGGTAGTAGTGGAGGAGAAAATCAAGCATTGTCCATCTATGCTGTTGGATCAAGCTTAGGGGGCTATTCTGCCTTCCCTATGATCAGTTGGAGGCTGGATTCAAAGCTTCGATGTATACTTGCAACATATATTTGAGTTAATCTAAGGAGCTACGCTAATCATGCATCTTTTTGTCTCAAAATCTTTGTGATGTATTGTTTGATCTACTGAAGTTCCAAATCCTACAGCAAGGAAATGAGTTGGTTGGCTAGGGCCTAACCAACCTAGCTCGTTCTCCCTTTATTGTGAGGTGTGTTTAACTTATATTTTTTATGCAAGGTTTTAAAGCAGGTTACATTTGGTTTATTTTCACAAGTTTATAGGTTCTTCTTTGCTAATCGTGTGATTCAGATCCAAAGCATTCAGGTTTAGTTGTGTTTATTATTTACTATTCATGCTTTCCTGTGATGCATATTTTATTTCCTTTCTACAAGAAGAGTGTAATTAGTTGCTTGCACCTGTGCGTTTCCATTTCTACAAGTTAAAGTTCCTTATTTTATTTCTGCAAGTCTTTTTCATGCAAGTTCATTTATTTCCTTCTCCAAATGGTGTTTTTTTATGAGTGAGGTTTTAAGAATTCTTAGTATGAAGGATCAATTTAGAGTTAATATTATCTCTAAGAGCTTTTAACGAAACACTGTTACATTATACATATCTGTGTTTGCACTATTGCCTTGTGGAATAAACTCGATTTAACATTGAAATTATTGAAGGGACTTTTGAGTTAAAACATTATTCGTAATAAAGTGCATATCTGATTCACGTTCTAAATAATCATCTAATGAAGAAGCCTATTTGTATTTGGATCAAATAGTTATTTTTCATATGCAAGAAATTTTCTTATTTTAGCAAGGATTTTCTTTGACTTTCAAAGCACCTTTTATTTTCAAATGCATGATTAGTTAAAGAGCCTTTTACTTGTGAGTGTTTATTTTCTCATATCTATATCACTTTGCAATTTGTTCTTAGTTAACACCATTTTCATTTTCTAAAAGTGGTTTGGAAACCTAGTACAGGAACAGAGTGCTCTTGTACATGAATCCAGATCTCTTGTATATGGATTAGAATCTTTAGTGCAGGAACATTACATACTTCCAGTGTAGGAACATCGCTTTAGTAAGGTAACATTGTTCCAGTGTAGGAGCACTATTGCAGTGCAAGAACGATGGTTCAGTGTAGGAAGGAAAATCTTTAACAAGGACAAATGTTCTTAACAATTTATTTCTTTGTTCTACAACTACACTAAATTCAATCTTAGATATTTATATTTTATTGATAAAGAATTATTTGAAGTTCCTTTCCTCAAGTTTGTGACAAGTATTTTTCTTAAGTGAATCCAATTTCCAGAACAGTGTGATGTCATTTTATTTACTAGTGCAAGTTGCTAAAGTCTTTCTCTGGCATTTCTAGTGTCGCGCCTCTAAGTTTACTAACTCCCAGATTGACAATTAAATGTTAGGTTGTTTATTATGCCCAACAATAGGTAAAAAATTAATCATTCTGAAAGTTATTTTTTGATAAGCATAGGCCCCCCACTTAGTCTTGAATGTGGTTTTCACTCTATCATCTCGATGTACAAGAATTTGATTGTACCCTAAAAATCCATCTAAAAAAGACATTAGTTCAGAACCAACAACCAATTGTAAAATTTGTTCAATTGGGTGCAAAGGAAAGTTATCCTTTTCACACATTCTATTGAAATTTATGAAATCTATACAAATACAAATATCCCCATTTTTATTTCTAACTGGAACAATGTTTAAGAACCACTTGGAATGTTTGACTTGAAAAATGATTTTAGGTTTAAGAATATTATTCAGACAAGTTTTAATCTAAGTTTCCAAGTTAGGGTGGATTTTCCTGAGCTTTTGTTGGATTGGATTGACATTTGAAACCATATGAATAGGCATTGAATGATGGATGTGTCATAAATTTTCATATCAACATAATTCCATTCAAATATATCGTTGTATATTTTCAACAAATGAATGAAATCAAATATTTCATTTGGTGAAAGTCAAGGACCTAAATTGATGATTTGAGGCTTATAATCAGATCCTTAATTAACTAATTCAAATATCTATGTTGAAATTTGAATCTTGCAATTAGTTACCTTTATTAATCTATCTTTTAGGTCATATAAATCTTATAGTTTAACTACAGGGTTATGTAAATAATTTCCTGAGAAGATTTATTCAACTATTTTTCATGTTCATCTTTGTTGATAATCTAATTAGAGTAACACCCTTCAGATGTCAAAGAAATCAAGATGTCATTGTTATCACTAAACACTCACTAATTAGTAATATTTTTTGGAATGGAGGGGCAAAATATTAATTCAACAGAAAATATATCTGGATTGAAATCTTTAGGTGGAATGAATTTTGAAGAAACATTTGCTAGGAGGTTGGAGCTAGGATTTTGTATTCTTGGAATAGGAGATATGTTGAATGCAATGAAATGAGACGTGAGTTTTTGGATCAAAGATTGATAATTTTTAAGGTGACTAGAAAAATAATGGATGTTGTTTCTAACTTGTTTGATAACAACCAAACTCTAATATGCAAGCTAGCATAGTTTTTTCTCTATGAGGATTAATCAAAATGCAACCAACTCATGCTCCTTCATTAGATTTTGATCCATTAAAATAAAGGGTCCAAAATATGATGTCATGTTTATTTACAAGGTTATTTACAACATTAATACACTTAGAAGAATCTGTTTGGGAGAAATTTTCAATCCGAGATGAAATACAGTCAAATAAAAAGGGATATTTTTGTGCTTGAAAATTTTCAAAGAAAGGCTCAAAGGAATAACTTCCAAGAATATTGTTTGTAAGAACTATTGATTCATTTTCTTCATCAAAATCAATCATTGAATGTTTCATGTCTTTTTCCCTATCAACGCAAATTTGATTGGGTTTTCGACTGTAGGGAAGCCACATGTGTGACCAATCAGTTGCAAAGTAACCATGTAGTTTTTCAAACTAGTCTCTCCTAAGAATAAGACCATAAAATTTAGGAATACACAATTAATATATCTATTATTTGACAAACCTTTCAATTGTAAGCTAATCTTATTAAAACAAAATTCAATTCCCCCAAAACTTTGACTTTTGTGTGATCTAATTGAACAATATGAACAACATATTTATGTGGTGATATATTCAATTTAAGGCATACCTCATAAGGCATGACATTTGATGATGCACTAGAATCTACTAGGCAGTTATGAACATTCTTGTTAAAAATCTCAAATTCAATAAAAGGGGAGGAGTACGGGAATTTGATCTATCTCTGATGAAAATGGCATCTGATGATTAAATTTTGTTTGAAGAGACATTAGGGGTTTTTCTTGTCCATTTTGAGGATTTTGTAATTACATCAGTATGAAATGGAGATGTAGGAACTGCGTTCAATTCTTTAAATAAAATTTTATGTTGATGTGTTAATTTACTAACCTCATAAAGAGAAATGTTGGCTTTGACCATTTTTCATGTCCTCGACAATATTTTATTAAATAGTGTCAGAGATTATGAAAGTCTTGGATGAAGAAGCACATTTACAAGTAGTTAAAAGAGAATCTAAAGAAGGATTAGAATACTTTTTATTTACACTCTTTTCCTTATTAGGGAGAGCAGAGGACTTCTATTTTTGATTTGCTGGAGATGAATAAGCAAGTCCTCTACTACTAGTACTTACTGGTCGACCCTCTTATTCTCTTCATTTTTTTAATTAGTTAGGATGAAATACCATAAACCATAAGCTTCTGCTAACTCTTCTTGTTCGGATACTTTAGTAGATAAAGTTGATTCTTCCTCTTCACCATCTTGATCAAATTCAGAATTTGATATAATGGCAAGGTGGTTGTGACTGTGATGGTTGAGTCCTTTTGAAAGCCTGAAATGGTTTTTTAGAGGTTTCAATTACTTGCTTTTTAATTTCTACCACTTAATTTGACATTTTTTAGAACCTTTTGTAATCCTTCTAAATCAGAAGGATCCTTGGGAGATTTATTTTTGAATTCATCCTTAAAAGTAAATATTTTGGTTTTCTTTTTTTCATCAAGGACAATTTTTTTTTCAAGAGAAAGGATTCTTTTTTCTGCATATAGAGCTTCTTTCATGTTATCAAGCATAAATATTTTGTTGTCTCTATCTACAAACATAGAAATATTTGAAGGAAGAGTAGAGATATACCATTCAATTTGCACATCGATCCCTAGTCTCGAAGTGGATGGGCTCTTATTCAACAATTCGTTGAATCTAAAATTAAAATCTTTGACTTTTTCATTTGAATTGGTCTTAGGATTTGATAAGTCATTAATAAAAGTGGCATTTGTTTAGTCATCAATGAATTTCAATTAAAATTTCTTTCTGAACATATCCCAATTTGTTATTAATATAGAAGGAAGAGAAAAATACCAGGATCCTACAGATCCATCAAATGTGTATTAAAAGATTCTGACAACCCAATCTTATTCAATGACTTCATTCAGTTTGATGGTTAGCATGAAAATATGAAGATGTTCCTCTGCAAGGAGACCATAATCAAGATTAAACTTAGGAAGATCCCTCTCTAGGCATTTGGGAAGAAGGTGTAATGGTGGATCCATTTGTACTACCTTATGTTTATTCCATTGTCTTTGGGCCATTCTGGGAGTACTCAGAGCAGAAGAAGTAGTAGAAGCTAGGGGGTGGGGTGGCGCTGATTGAACTGTAGTGAAAGATGTTATTGTAGTAATACTGATTATGGTTGCACTAGATGTTTGTGTTTGAGGAATGTGAATGAATGGAATGATATGTTGATTATAAGAAGGTAAAGAGGTAGAGGAAGTGGAAGGACCAAGAGAAGAATAAAGAGGGGAAAATGGTGATGTAATATCACTAGCATAAGAACGAGTTTCTAGAGGAGTTTTCCTTCCCCGATGAGTGGTTAATGGAAATTCAATAGGTTTAAATCCATTTTTTCCACTCTCAGATTTAGTTAATACACTAGAAGACTATAAATATAAGGAAATAATTCCTTTAGATATATGGATTTGGACATATTTTTGTCCAAAAATGGAAATTCCTTCCAATTTTTGGAACAAAGAGTTAACTTCAGGAGACTTAGTTGGTATTTGAGAAGAAATTTGGCCAATTGACATTGGAAGTGTGCTACGAGTTTTGGTGGCCTTTTGAACAACTTTAGATCTTGGATTAGGAGATTTGGAATGTGATTTGGAAGTTGGTGGTCATTTTAAGGGAGACTCACTCTTAGAATGACTTTTTGGTTTACGTGCAGATCTTCTTTACATTCATAGTTTGAAGGCCCTCCTTCTAGCACCAAAAATGTTGAAGGCTCGAAAATATATGCCTCAACTTCAGGGCAAACCATGCAATCGAGAACTTACGGTAGCTCCTTTTCTATTTGGAATGATGGCTCTAATTGGGTTTATGGGACTAGTTTTCGTTAATAAAACATATAAAAGCGGATGTGATATATATAAGTGTGGGGTTGATTTTGTAAATCAAACTAAGAAACATAAATGTAAAGACTAAAGAATATGTATCCCAGGAAAGATTTTTTTGGATATGTGACTTATAAAGACCTCACATTAAACATGACAATATAGATTATCAAATATTTTGTGAGGTTAAAACAGATAAAGATAACTAATATGATTAAATAGTTAACTAGATTAGTTATTGAAAAACATCACATATATCAGATATTTTTGTTCATTCATATACTTAACATCAGTAGTGATAAACCTTAATTTCTTATGGAAATGTATATGAAAAACACGAATACAATCACCATTCAAATGATAAACAAAGTGTTGATATTCAGATAATAGTAAGCAAAAAATGTTAACTCTTATTGTAAGTAGAATAGAAGTGGTTCCTCTTTCTATTAAGACTTTTTGAAGATACAGTAGTGCAAACCATAAGCTCTCTCATAGAAATTTTGAACCCTTCCCTCATAACAATGAAGGGGATTTATAGTTTGTAATCCAAACACAAATCTAGAAAAGTGCCATAGGATATTAAAGTGGTTTTAACAAACCATACTAGAATTAAAGTAAACAATATTAGTCAATTGCAGTTGCAACAACTTGACTCTCCACAGGCTACCCCAATCTCACATATATCTATCGTTAGCTTTAATTCAAGTGGATGATGGAGTTGTACATGCCTCTTTGCAGTGAATAACACATTATTCAGTGTTGAAAGTAAATGAGTGATTATGTTGGAGAGACATCTCAGAATAAGCCATTGATTATGTAGCGTGATTAGGAACTACCAATGCCATTCCAAGTCAATTTTTGACATATTTTGATACTATCAGCCTTCTTATTCGATGATTCTTGCCATATTTTTGTCACCAAATTTACATCTGAAAACAAATTGAGGAGTTATTTACCCAGAGAATTGATTTGCTTCCCACGTATTGGCCTCTTTCAGTCCTTGTTACAACTATCCCTTCAGTTTAGAATTGTGTTGTGGCACAAGGAAGAGAGTGTTCAGAAATCCTAGATTGAACTATTACCTTCTCCTTATCGACCCTAGGTTCATGCATGTTTCAGTTAAAAAGAGCTTTTATTAAACTCAGATGAAAACCAAATTGAAATTGAAACATAATAAACTCCCCACAAAGCCAATGAAAATATACTTTTAAATTATTATTACAATGCCCCCATAGAGGTGACAAGTGGTGAGAACCATATGGTATCAGTGAAAGGCTTATCCTATCTTTTAAAATGAGAGAATACAAAATATTTGCGATATGGGTAGCTCCAATATGGAGCATATGCGAAATCATAGTTTAATTCATTGTAATAACTATATCACATCTATAATATCAGAGGCTTTAAATGGTCGTAACATAACCAAAGTTGTGATATTGTGGACAGATTTTTGTATTAGATCACCATAATAAGACAAATTGGGTTTGCAATATCAGCAATTTTAAGACGTGTTCCATTACAAAAGTTTCGATGAGCTTATGCAATTTTGTATTAAATCAATCCTATAATTATATCGGGTTCAGATATCAGAGATTGGAGATGAATGATTATTGCACATTGGAATATTGGTAGAATTGGCATATTGCAATCATAGATCAATGGATAGAAAATATTGGAGATTGACGATCAAAGCTTTGGAGATTAGTGACATGAGAATCATTTTAAAAACATCAATATTGGAATCTTTAATATCCTACATGGTAATCCTGTAGGGTTGGTATTTTTTTATTATATATGCAATGGAGTGTTTTTATCATTTATAGGCTTAAACCATTGAAAACTCAATTGGTGAATGTTTTAATTGAATATTTCTTAAAAGGAAATGTTACCATGTTTCAAATACTCCGATAAAGTTTTGCTGATATGGAATTTTAAACGAAAGTTGATGTTTAGGAATATGTATTATGGACTTAATCTCCAATAAGGGATACTTAAGGTTCCAATAAGGGGGATTTATCATTTTGGTCAAGTTTTTGGACGAATGATACTAATATGATCATATTTATTGAAACTTAAAGGATTTTATCCTAAATTAAAAAGGGTCCTCCATATTTTATTAGTTCTAATATTAACCATATGAGGGGGTTCTTTAGTAGTACAACAAGATGGTGCTTTCCAATTTCTTGAGTCGACAAGAAAGGTGTTATTTTTGTATTTTCTCTTGGAACACGACGAAAGATTACTAAAGAATGTCCCCTTAAAATAATACCCTCAGTGTAAAAATCAGGAGCAGTGTATGTATTTTATAGTTTAAATTCATATAAATCAATGATTATTATATAATTAAAAATTGGTCTAATATCTAAAATGTTTATACAATTCGTGTGAATATGAACGTTTTAAAAATTTGTTTAAAAAAATAATTATATGTAATTAAAATCAATCTAAAGTGTAAAATTTTGTATATCACTAACATAATCAAGTAGTAAATACAGTTGATATACATCCATAGATGTCAATTTTATACATCAATTAGCATATAAAAGGTGGAAAATGATGTTGAGTGACATATATTAACGGCATTTTTTAATGTGGTTATCCTAGTTGATAGCCAATGTGCGCAGGTTAGAATCATAGACCAGATTGGCTATGGTTCATGTTGGTCGAATATGGTTAAAAATGGTTGATGAGGGTTTGTTCTGGTTGACAATATTTGGCCATGGTCTCTAAGGGTTGTTGATGGTTGATTATTTTTTACCATTATTGAAGAGGTTGATGTTACATTAATGTTAAAATAATGGTTATACCAATGAGTGAAGAGGGTTTAAAATGTTTATCACCATTGATGAGGATGGTTGTGGTTGATGAGGTTAACTATGGTGGATCAAAGTAGGTCTTGGTTAACTAAGGTTGACCATGGTTTCCCTTAGATGACCATGATTACCATGGTTTAGCAAGTATTAGCAAGATAAGTTATGGTTAAATTTGGTTAAGAATGGTTGGTTATTGTTGACCTTTGTTTTCCATGATTGACCTTGTTTACCATGGTCAACCATAGTTGACTAGGGATGAAGAGGATATATTAGGTTGGCTAAGAATGACCATGGGTTACCTATTGGCCATAGTTGCTTATTTGACAAAATTTCACTATGGATAATTATGGTTGACCATGGGGAACATGCTTGACCATGGTAAATATTCTTATATAAATGACTATGGTTAAACATGGTAATTATGTTAGCCATGTTGACCATATCCACGCATTGCATAACCAAACTCATTTTGGTTCACCATGTCATTGGAAGAACACATTGATCATGTTTACCTATAGTCAATCTGGTTTACCATAGTTTACCAACTATAGTATGTATGGCCATAGTGACCATGGTTGACTATAGTTGCGTTGTTATGAAAATGGTTAGCTATTGTTGAACTTATTGACTATGTTTACCCATTTTGAGCATGTCTGACCATGGCTAATATTATTTAACCATGGTTTACTACATTCACCTATGGATTACTATGGATGAATATAGTTGTTAATATTTAACTATATATGACTATGACTAAACATGTAATTTTGGTTCATTATCTCTTACCATGGTTGACCATGTAGATCACTTAACCATGTTTGATAAGGGTTGCATATGTTGTGCATGTTGTCCATTTCTAAGCTTGTTTACTCAAGTTCAACATGGTTTCCCTTGTTATATATGGTTAATTTTGGTTGACCATGGATGAACATGTTGACCAAGTTCAGGCATGGTAAACTATGGGTCAACATGGTTGACCATAGTTAATCGAGATGACTGATGTTCACCAACAACGACATTGAATTTATCACTTGGTTGTGCATATTGTTCAAGTCCATCATAATGCAATGTTGATTTTTGAATCATGTTACAATATTGAATTTTGTTTGTTACAATGTGACATTGCTATTTGTTTGTCGTAAAGTGAAGTCAAGTTTTGTTGATCACATGTGATGTAAAATATTTTTCTCACATTGCAACGTCCATTTTTGTCATCACATTGTGAAAATTATTTTGATTCATCACATTGTTGGAAATTAGATAAACCAATGTTCCCCGTGTGTTTCGTGGCATGTGCTTAACCAACTCTCATTGATCCATTTACTCCGAAGATGTGTCCATTTACTAACACTTGTGGGTTTTCGTGTAATGGCAATCGTGATTCCAACAAGTGGCATCAGAGCTATTTTGGCTTAAAGGTGGAAACTTTCAAGAATACTACAGATGCATTGATATATTTTGTGAGCTCTGAGAAGTTCTCTTGGTGTAGAGAAACAATAGGCATTGCATGGCTGGATGAATAACTAAGCTCTCCGGTGGAACCCTATGGAAATAAAACAACAAGTGGGCAGTGGAATCCCCCCTTCATTGTGTCGATGCACAGCGGGTGGCTCACAGGGGATGAACCTACCTATGGTTTTCTGCATGGTTTTCACACATAGTTTTGGGCGCGATGGTTTTCGGTCCATGGTATTGGATGCTTCGACATGTATATATATGTATTGTAACATTGAAAGGAACATAATGAAAAATCAATTTGGTAGTCCCTGTTTTTGGATCCAAGGGAAAATCTCTATGTATATTTGTTTTATGTGTGTTATGATCTCGCCATTGTTTATTTTTTGTTTTTAGAATTCGTATGCAATTGATTTATGTACAGGGTTAAAACCTACATTTGGTATGAGAGTTGTTTTGGCTTCAAGGGGATGCCTTTGCTACTGAGGGGTTTTTCTCAAGCCTGTGGTAGACCCTGTTTAGTGGGAGATCTGCGGGATCGATTTTGGTGGTGAAAGAAGATGGCAAGCAGTGGAAAGATAGAGATTGAGAAATTTAATGGTCAAAGTTTTGAGTTGTGGAAACTCAAGATGCAGGATCTGTTGGTGGATAAAGATCAACGTATTGTAGTAGAACTAGGTACTAAACCAACGAGAGTGTCTGATGAAGAACGAAAGAAGTTGGATTGGAAGGCAAAGAGAATAATATGATTGTGTGTCTCAGATTTAGTGTTGTTGAATGTATCAGGGGAATCTACAGTGAAGGATTTGTGGGACAAGTTAGGGAATTTGTACCAATATAAGTCTCTAGTAAATAAACTATTCCTACGGAAGAAGTTGTATAACCTGAAGATGAAAAATGGAGACTCGGTGATAGAGCATTTGAACACATTTAATACTGTGGTAAGCCAGTTATTATTTGTTGATATTAAAATTTCAGATGAAGATAAGTGCATTAGTTTATTGTGTTCTCTACTATATTCGTGGGATAGTCTGGGTATTGCAATAGGTAGCAATGCAACTGACTTGCAGTTTGATGAAATACTCTCATCCTTGCTGACAGAGGAGATGAGAAGGAAAAATATGGAGAGCCAGAATAGTGATGCCTTGTCTGTATGAGGACAGTCCCAGAATAGAAACAAAAATAAGTCATAGAGTGGGAGATCTAAATCTAGAGGGAGACTTAAATCTCCAAGAAAACCTATAAAGGTATACTTGAAATGTGGAAAGGAAGGGCACTACAAAAGGGACTATAAATCTAAAGCTCCTGACAAAACAAGTGGTATCAGAGCCAAAGGTCTCGAGTTCGAATGAAACCTGACTAGCATTGGGGGGAGATTTTTGGACATTAGATAAACCAGCGCTCCCCGTGTGTTTTGCGACATGTGCTTAACCACCTCTCATGGATCCGTTAACTCCATAGATGCGTCTATTTACTAACACCTGTGGTTTTGGAGTAATGGTAATCGTGATTCCAACACATATTGTGATGTTTATTTTAGTTAATCACATGCTTTGCTGACAATTTTTTCTTAACACATTGCGATTTTGATTTTTTCTCATCACATTATGATGTTGATATTTATTTTTCACACTATAATTTTGAATTTTTTGTATCACATTACATCATCAATATTTATTAATCACATTGCAACTCAACTTTTGGTCATCACATTGTGACATTGATCATCATTCATCACACTATGACATCGAATTTAGTTCATCAAATTATGATGTTGAGTTTTGTTCCTTTCTTATTCATAAAGTTATCATATTGTATTTGTTCATCACATCATGATGTCAATGTTTTTTCAAATTGTGATGTTGTTTGTTGTTCATCACATCGTGATATAGTTTGTTGCTTATCACATTACAATGTTGTTTGTTGTTTATCACATTGCAATGTCATTTGTTGTTTGTCACATTACAACATTTTCCATCTTTTATCACATTAGGAAGAATATT
The DNA here is from genome assembly GCA_000404065.3 of Pinus taeda. Lineage (NCBI taxonomy): Eukaryota > Viridiplantae > Streptophyta > Pinopsida > Pinales > Pinaceae > Pinus > Pinus taeda. Next base: position 70,895 of record APFE030217045.1, on the reverse strand, counting down.
AAAATCATATTTTGAACAATATAAACTTAAATTTATATTAAAGCTATATTACTAAATTATAATAGAATCATTACTATAATAAAAATTATTCATGCTATAAGTTATATTAAAAATTAAATATTAGCATGTTTAAAAGGTAAATAATTAGATTTAATATTGAGTATTAAATATAGCATCTAAAGCTATTAAATTTAACTTTAGAAACTTTAATGACTATAGTAATTTTTATGCCCACGTTAATTATATGCATGAGCTTATGGTTGACTATGGAAATTCCAAGCGTGATGCATATGGTTGACCATGTGCATGTTGAATATGATGCGAATGTTAACTATGCTTGATATAACTTACTATGGATGCTTATGGTCATATTGAACATGATGGCTATTGGAATATTTGGAATGATGTTTATGGCTTACTATGGGCATGATGAACATGATGTCTATGGTTAATTACGGATGCACATGATTGCCACACTGGCTATGGTTGACCATGTTAACCATAGTCAACAACTCTCACTAAAGTTGACTATGGTTGAGTATGGTTGACTTTAGTTTATCAATGTTTATCTGTAGATAAAACTTGATTCCTATGGTGACTGTGGTCCGCTAGGGCATCTATGTTGACTATGGTTGACCATGTTAACCATAGCCAAATATAATTGACATGTGTTAATGTATAGTGAATATGTCATCAATGTGTTATTGCGTAAATTAATGTATTGCTATTATCTTAATAATGTGATAATGTGTTATTAATGTGTATATTAATGTATTATTAATTTCCATCATGATTGGTTTTTCCACATTTTAAAATCTTGTTACATAAAATAATGTATGGTTATACATCAAAATTTTGCCTCTTTTTCTTGTTCTAGATTGAAAATTGTTTCCCTTCTTTAGTGTTATCTATCTCATGACCTTATTATAATATATATCTACATAAAAAATTATTCATATTCTTTTACATTTTCTTTATATTTAGAGGAATTCAATGGCCTTCAAATGTTTTTATTTCACAAAGGATTAAGGAAACAAAAAAATTTAAAATTATGCTTATAAAAATTTGATTGTTATAACAAAAATTTCTAATAGGTAAATGAATTAGAACACTAGTAATTCATATACGTTATATTTTCTTTTGAAACTAAAAAAAAAATATCTACTTCTTCAGCTTATAATGGTGAAGAGCATGTGTTTCTTCATAAGAGGTCACAAGTTCAAATTCAAAGCGGGGTAGAGTATGTATGTCTTCGTAGACATTAGCAATCAAATCATTGTACAAAGGTTGTACTCTTGTGCCAGAAAAAAGGGGGCCATAACCATAAAATTGGATTATTATTATTATTGTTGTTGTTATTGATGTACTTTTATATCTTAATTGTTAAATGTGTATCTACTTCTTCACCTTATAATAATTTCTCTTTAAAATCTTTATTATTAATTGTCAATACTTATTAGCTTATAAAAAAATATATTATTATTATCTATGTATTATATATATAATTTTGCAGAACACCTTTTGACCTAATAAAATGTAATAATAGAGGTATGTTACCCAATGTTGTCCATTCATAATAAACCACTTGCCCTTAAAGGGGAGGTCAAGAAATGGGAGAGAAGGAAAAAAAGAATATGGTTAGGGAAATGGCAGATATTAAATTAGAATTGGAAAATTTGGGAAAGGAAATGGATGAGGGGAACCCAACCCAAGAACTATTAAGGAACATTAAGAGCCAAGAGGAAAAAAATAAAAGATCCTCCATATTCAGGAGGTCACATGGAGACTAAAAATCAGAGCATTATGGATCAAAGAAGGAGATAGAAATACCAATTTCTTTGTAGATATGCCAACTATAGAAGACACATGAACTCAATTTGGAATATCAAGGACACAAATGGGAATGTGGTACACTTCCTATTGGACATCCAAAGTTAGGTTGTAAATGTTTTTGAGGATGGCTATAAGAATAGAGGGCTAAATGGGGCAGAGGACCAAATCTGGGGAGTGGAATAATATCCTAATGTGTTTAATGTAGAGACCAGTGAATATTTGTAAATGATCCAAATTGGATCCTAGAACACTCTCTAAGTTTTAATGAACTCTTTAAAAAAATCATGTCAAGGATTAAAAGTCTTACAAAGATCAAGCTTATCGGAGATATCCTCGTAGCAGTTTCAATTTGTGATCAACACGGAGCAACAATGACCATCAGTCAAGAGCGTAGACCGTCGGCCCATGGTAATGCACACTGTCACAAATTAGCAAAGGTAGAGGCCATTTCAAGAAACGGGGGTAGTTTCTGATATGTGATTAGCGACAAGTTTCCAATCACTTATCGCAGGAAAAATCCCTTAAAGAAGGAAGGGCCGCAAGTCCCATACCCGAAAAATCATAAAATGTAACGGATATCGTCCCGATTCCATTCGAAGCGAGGTCCCACAAAAAACTGTAGAATATTGGAAGGGCTTTGAGCAGTAAGCGATTTCAGCCAAGTCCCACCCAATGCCACATAATGGGTGCCACCTGTTCAATGGAAGAGAGAGAAAACCGCTCACATAAGATGAGTAAACATCATGTTACTTACCCGCCTGATATGGACAATGACTGTAGGATTTGGAGGCCCCAAATCAAAGGCAAAGATGCAATCTGATAGATGACCACATTTGACGAGGTTAACAGGTAGAGTTGGATAGGATTTGAAGTTCGACGTGGATGATGGGTTAGAAAAAGGTCATGTTTTGCGAGCATTCTTGGAGTTAACAGAATAAACAATCATTTCGAATATGTCCAAGAGAACTAACACTTAGTTCATTATGAAATAGGTGGACACCTCCTTGTGAGGTGTTATATAGTGATGATTACTCAAAACAGAGGGATTCAAACAAACAGAGGCAAGGGAACCGGAAAGCTGGGAACTGAAAACGAATAGTGAGAAAGCAGATTAGCTTAAAGCCACGAACTGATAAAGAAAGAAGAATGCAAGTTAAGAAAGCTAAGAGTAGAGAGCAGAAAGAAGAAACGAGTTGACCTGCAGAAGTAAAGGCAACATCAAGCCAGAGTTAAGACAGAGGCAGAGAGAGCCAGAGAGCCCGTGTACTCTAGAGAAGGCTTGAGAGGTTCAAGCAAACTCCTCTATATATGGATGTCATGTATTGAGTCTCAGATTGGACTCGTACCATTGTGACCAATAGAGGTCAAGATTTAGTAAGGAGAGTATGTGTACTCTAAAGACTTGGGGGATCTAAGTATAGTCTTACTGATTTATATCTGTTGTGTGAGACTCAAATTGAGCTCACTATTGTAAAAAATCTGCTTGAAAACATAATAGAGAGGCCACCATTGAAGGCTGGACTAGGAGACAGAGCCTAGGAGTATTAGATGAACTCCTTATTAAACTTGTTGTGTTTATATGTGTTGCCTGTTATGTTTTCTTTAAATATTTCATTGCCTGTGTATTTTGCAATCTTATCGATCTGTTGCACAAAATAGCATAGGCACATCCATGAACATAAGTCTGTAATACCTTACTATTTGCCTTAGATCAATTGTAGATCAAGTGGTATCAGAGCTCTAGGTTGCTAAGGTTCGACAAGCTTGTGTTGGATTCTTTTTTTGAATGCTAACTAGATCAAAGCTTAAACTAGGAGGAGGATAATTGGCCACATTTAATGCAAAAATTGGTAGGGTCTATACTAGGGGGGGAATGTCTGAAGAAATTCCCTTGGAATCAGACCCTCAGTTCATGGAAAGTTTCTTGACCATGAGAGCCATGGTAGAGGAAATGTATAGAGAATTTAAGAAAGGTAGAGATGAAGATTCATCAAACTCAAAATAAGATAGAGGAGTAGAATAATCTCTCCTCAATGACCATTGAAAAGGGAAAGGGAAAGAAGATAAGCTTCCCACACCTCCTAATAGCCCTGGAAATAAAAGGAAGGCATATTTGATTGAATTAGATGTTAAATTTGATTTGTCGATATATGATGGAGAGTTGAATGCAGAGAAGCTGGACAATTGGATTAGACAGATTGATGTGTATTGTGGGGTGTAGAGCATTTATTAAGACAAAAGTAAGATTCAGCTAGCTAGCCTATGCCTTGGAGGCACTGCCTTGGTATGGTGGGAAGGCATGACACAAGCTAACATGAAGAAGCATGGTAAAATCCTTTCTGCCTGGAGTGAATTTGTTTCTACAATTAAAAAACAATTCTATCCACTAGCTTATATGCAGCAAGATATGATGAGTTGGCAAACTCTTTTCGAATTGAAAGGGCAAAGTGTACAAAGTTACACCCAAGAATTTAGAAAAAGATCTTTGATTCTAGGCATTTCTTTAGGCTCACCTGAAACTCTGCTGAAGTATATAGGTGGTCTACATAGTTAGTTGAGACATACCATTCTCATGTTTAATCCTACTATCATAAATGAGGTACCTATTCAGGCTACACATCTAGAGGCTAGGGGCAAGAATGTGAACCTAGAAGTTGGGGGATCATCAAAACCCACAGCAAGCAAGAACAAGGAAAAGAGAAAGGAGAAATGGAAAGAGAGGAAGGCAAATGTTGTACAAAAGACCAAACCTTTGTGCACACACTACAAGAAGGAGGGTTATGATGATGAACAGTGCTGGATTCTACATCCAGAGCTGAAAACGAAGAAGTACAATGGAAAAAGGAGGAAGATTGTTGCAGCTATTTAGAAGGATTTGGGGTCAGACTCAGGGGATGAAACAACAATCACAAGCACAGGTATAAAAGGTAAAAATTCTGAAGCATCTATTAGCAATTTTGCACAAACTATTGATAGTGAAGAAAATGAGAGAAGAAGACATGAGCTTTTTCATATTAGAGTTATTTCCAAGCATCAAAAGGTTGCTACTTTATTTGATAGTGGTTCACAAGAAAACTTAATTTCTGAAGAAATTGTAAAGAAACTAGGATTACTAACCACACCTCACAAGAAGCCATGTCCATTGGGTTGGTTATGTGATAGAACAAAGCTACAAGTGACTAGACAATGTAAACTTAGGTTTTCCATTGGTTCATCATTTGTATATGAGGTTGAGTTAGACTTAATTCCCCTGGATTTATGTGGAATTGTTTTGGGAAGTCCTTACTTGTATGATAGAAAAGTAATTTTCTATAGAGCAGAAAATAAGTGTCAAATAGTTAAAGATGGAATTGAATATATTGTAAGTGCTCATAAACTCAAGAATAATTATACTCTTATAAACTCAAGGTAGATGAAAAGAATTGTAAATTCATGCAAACAATTTTTATTGATGGTTGTAAAGGAAAAGAAACCTGACAAAACCAATGTATTTGAAGGCTGTGGTGTTAAACAACATGCTGATTTAGAAAAAGTTGTTTCAGAATATGATATACCATTTCAAGAACTTAAAATTCTGCCACCCAAAAAGGAAATATTACATGATATTATTTTGCAGCAAGATGCTCCATTGCCTAAGATTAGAATGTACAGGTTATCTGCTTTAGAGAATGCAGAAATCAAGAAGCAGGTATAGGAGTTGCTCAAGAAAGGGCTAATAAGACCTAGCACATCACCATGTGGGTCTCTATTTGTTTTGGTGAGAAAGAAAGATGGCTCATGGAGAATATGCATTGATTATCGAGCATTGAATAAGATAACAATAAAAAACCTTTATCCCCTTCCTCATGTAGCTGATCTGTTAGATCAATTGAAAGAAGTTGTTTACTTTTCCAAGTTGCACTTGAATAGTGGCTACCATCAGGTCAAAGTTGCAAAGTAAGATACATGGAAGACCACTTTCAAGACAAAGCAGGGACTATATGAGTGGTTAGTTATGCCTTTTGGCTTAACTAATGCTCTTACTACTCTCATGAGAGTAATGAATGATGTACTCACGCCTTTTATTGATGATTTTGTCATTCTATATGTAGATGACATTCTTATATTTAGTAAATCATGGGAAGAACATTTGAAGCATGTAAAGCAGGCTCTAGATGTTTTGAAAAGATAAAATCTCTATGTTAAGCTATCAAAATGTGAATTTGGAAAAACATCTTTGAATTGTAGCTCCCTTACATGCTTTAATAGGACTGAACATGGTGTTTCAGTGGGGAAGAAAGTAGTACAAAGCCTTCAACGCCTTAAAATAAAATATTAGTACAACACCAGTACTAGCATTGCCTGATCTTCAAAGATCATTTGAGATTGAAACTGATGCTAGTGACTATGCCATGGGAGCAGTGTTGATGCAACACAGTAGACCCATATGTTATCATTCTGAGACATTTAATTCTACAGTGGTTAATTATCCCACATATGATAAGGAATTATATGCATTAGTATAGAGTGTGAAAACTACCTAATGGGCAAAGACATAGTTATACATATTGATCATCAACCACTTCATTATTTACACTCACAAACTAAGTTGCAGCAATCAAGACACTATAGTTGGATGGGTTTTCTACAAAAATTTCATCTTGTCATCAGATATAAAAAGGGAATACATAGTAAAGTTGTAGATATGTTGTCCAGACCAATCATAAATGCATCTACTATACTTAAGCATAACTCAGTATTGCATGAAAGCTACATTGAACAATATGCTCAAGATATAGACTTTAAAGATGTATATGCAACTTTAAGTCATGGAAAACAAGTAGAAGAATTGGATTATCATGTTAAGGACCAACTCTTGTATCATTTTGGAAAGTTATGCATTCCTCAAACTTAAAGAGTAAAGATAATTCAAGAAGCACACACTTCTCTAATATCAAGTCACTTTGGTGTATGTAAAATAGTTTCATAGTTGGAAAGATTTTATTATTGGCCAAAAATGCATGAAACAATTTCTAGATATGTAAGAGGGTGTACCATGTGTGCTAAAGGCAATCCTCGCAATAGAAAACTAGGCTTGCACACTCCACTACTAGTTCCTTCTCATCCTTGGGAAAGTGTTTCCATGGACTTTGTTGGGGGATTGCCTAAATATAGAAAAGGTCATGACTATTTATATTTTATTGTGGATAGGTTTAGAAAAATGTGTATTTAATACTTTGTAACAAACATATTATAGCTGAACGAACAACAAAGTTGTTCTTTCAACATGTATGGGTTCATTTTGGATTACCCACTTCCATTGTATCTGATCGAGATTCCAGATTTGTTGGGAAATTTTGGTTGAGTCTGTGGGAATTGATTGACACCAAACTAAAGAAGACCACAACCTTTCATCCATAAAGAGATGGCCAAACAGAGGTGGTCAATAGCAGAGTGATCCAGTTGCTCAGAGGATATTGTAGTAAGCATCCCAAGCTTTGGGATAAACATTTGTGTTATGTGTAGCATGCTTGCAATTGGATTAATCATTCTTCCACACAAATATCTCCTTTAGGGATCTGTTTTGGTTTCAGACCAAGGTCTCCCTTGGATTTTGTCTTTGGTAAAGACATAGTGGTTGATGGACACAGTGATGTCGACAAGGCAACCAAGTTCATTGAAAAAATCCAAGAGATTCACCAAGCAGTGCAGGAACAACTAGAAAAGAGCCAAGCCAAGTACAAGGCAAGGCATGATAAGCATCGGACTGAGCATAATTTCCAAGTTTGTGATCAAGTCTAGTTGTATACCAGCAAAGACAAAATGCAAGGTGAAGGTAAGAAGCTTAAGCCAATAAGGTATGGACCTTTCAGGATACTTGAGAAAATGGGTGAAAATGCTTTTCACCTTGATATTCCAGCTTACTACATTCACATCTATTTAGTAGTTAATGAAGAAAGCTTGAGACTGTTTGAACCCTCATTGATTGAAGATCCCAAACAACAGAGCCAATTGCCTTCTATTCATGATCTTTTGCCTAAATATCTCAATGAGTTGCAAGAAGACACAGTTCTGGAAAGAAGGTGAGAACTACATGCAGAGGGGATGTTGAGTACCTCAGAATTGGACTCAAGGGTTCAAAACCAAGCAATGCAAGATAGATAGAAATTGGGAAAGTGAGGAATCTATATCCTCACTTGATTGATGCTTAAAAACCAACTTTTGGTGGTCCTAAAGATTTTTCAGTGGGAAGGTCGTGATCCAAATTGGATCCTAGAACACTCTAAGTTTTCATGAACTCTTTAAAGAAAAATCATGTCAAGGATTAAAAGTCTTACAAAGGTCATTCTTATCGTAGATATCCTCGTAATAGTGGAAATTTGTGATCAGCACAAAGAAATGAGGACCGTCGATCAAGCATGCAGACCGTTGCGCATGGTAACACATGCTGTCATAAATTACCAAAGGTAGAGGCCAGTTCAAGCAATGGGGGTAGTTTCTGATATGCGATTAGCGAAGGGAAAAAACCCTCAAAGAAGGAAGGGCTGCAAGCCTCGGACCGAAAAAATCAAAAAATATAATAGATATCATCCCAATTCCGTCAAAAGTGAGGTCCCACAAAAAATTGGTAGAATATCAAAATGGCTTCGATCAGTAAGTGGTTCAATTGAGTCCCGTCCAATGCCACACAATGGGTGCCATGCGTCTAGCAGAAGAGAGAGAAAACCACTCACATTGGATGAGTAAACATCATGTTACTTACCCACCTGATATGGATGATAACCGTAGGATTTGTAGGCCCCAAATCACTGGCGAAGACCCAATCCGATAGATGACCAGACTTGATGAGGTTAACAAGCAGATTTGTATAGGATTTGAAGTCCGACATGGATGATGCGTTGGGGAAGGGTTGTGTTTCATGGGAATTCTTGGAGTTAATGGAATAAATAGTCATTTCTAATATGTCCAAGAGTATTGACACTCAGTTTGTTATGAAATAGGTGGCCACCTCCCTGTGAGGTGTTATACTATGATGATTACGTAGAATAGAGGGATTCAAATGGATAGAGGCAAGGTAATTGGAAAGCTGGGAAGCCGAAATGAACAGTTAGAATGTAGATTGGCTTAAAGCCATGAACTAACAAAGAAAGAAGAAGGCAAGTTAAGAAAGCTAAGAGTAGAGAGCAGAAAGAAGAAGCCAAGCTATCTTGCAGAAGCAAAGGCAACATCAAGCCAGAGAGTTTGTGTACTCTAGAGAAGGCTTGAGAGGTTCAAGCGAACACCTCTGTATATGCCTATCATGTATTGAGTCTTAGATTAGACTCATGCCATTGTGACCAATAGAGTTCAAGATTCAGTAAGGAGAGTCTGTGTACTCCAAAGACTTGGGGGATCCAAGTACAGTCTTGCTGATTTATATCTATTTTGTGAGACTCAGATTGAGCTCACTGTTGGAAAAAATCTGCTTGAAAACATAATAGAGAGGCCACCATTGAAGGCTAGACCAGGAGACATAACCCAGGAGTATTGGGTGAACTCTTTATTAAACTTGTGTTTATATGTGTTGCATGTAATGTTTTCTTTAACTGCTTCATTGCCTGTTATTTCAAAATCTTATTGATCCGTTGCACAAAATAACATAGGCACATCCATGCAAATGAGTCTGCAATACCTTATTCTTTTCTTAGATCAATTCCAGATTAGTAAAGGCTAGTCAATCTTGAGGAGGGAATTTATGTACTTAAGTCCTTCATGAAAGGTAAATTCCTAGGACCTGATCATTGGACAGTTCAATTTTTCATATATTTCTTTGATATGATTGGGCTGAATTTGGTTAGGATGGTTGAAGAATCTAGAAGGTAGGGTCACATTATATGGGTTATCAAAAGTAATTTCATCCCCCTTATTCCAAAAACCAGTGATATGAATTCTTTTGTTGACTATAGGCCCATCTCCCTCTACAATCAGATATACAAGATTATATAAAATATCATCACAAATAGGATCAAACACACCCTGTCCACACATATCTCTCTAGAACAATTTGGTTTCTTGTAGGATAGATTAATTCATGATGGGTGGCCACAAGACAGGAATGCATGCATTCTATCCACACAAGGAAAATGGAAGAAATAGTCATGAAGATTGACATACAAAAATCATATGACAATGTAGATTGTGTGTTCATGTGCATTATACTGCATAAGATTGGATTGGAGAATAGGAATAGTGAGTGGATTATGGCGTACATCACCTCTGTCAGCTATGTTGTAATCATCAATGTATGCCCCACCAATTATTCTGGAGTAGGAAGGGGTATCTGACAGGGATGTTCATCATCTCCCTTACTATTCATTCATATTATGGAAGGACTCAGCCATAAAATCAAACATGCATGCTTGGAGGATGGTTTATGTGGCTTGGAAGTTTGTTGAGATCTGAAAGTCACTAACAGTTTCTTTTGGACAACATTTTGGTATTGAACGTGATATTGACAAGATATTGGGTCTACAGATTCGACAACACCTCTAGACTGGTGATCAACAAAGGGAAATCCATTCTATTATTTGAGGCATGAAGGATGGAGGATATTGAATAGATTAAAACATGTTTGGTGTTGTTGCAATGTACATTAATGATGGTCTAAAATACCTGGGATACAACATCAAACTTAATAATTATAAGGTAAATGACTAGTGGTGGGTTTTTGACAGGTTCCAGAAGAAAATATCAGGATGGGAACACTCATTATTAACAGTAGGTGGTAGAGTCACTCTCACGCAATTGGTTCTACAATAGTTGGCGTATATTTGGAAAATTTATATTACCTCCCTGCAAAGATAATCCAGAAGATAAATTCTATTATGACTTGATTTATATGGGTTGGCTCAGGGAAAAATTTTAAATATCATCTAACCAAATTGGATAATATCACCATTCCTAAGAAGTTGGGTGGATGGGGATTACTAAACATTAAATTTTTCAGTTCGGAATTGTTGGTCAAATATTTTTGATGCGTAATATTCGGGATTTGTTTATGGATTGACATCATTAGATCAAAATATCTAAGGGGGATTCATGCTGGATAGTGGATGTGATATGGGCTCATTAGGAGAAAACAAGGATCTACCATATGGATTATCTTCAAAAAAGTAATGTGTTGGCTTATAAGAATATGTTGTTTGACTTTTCGGTCAGTGGAAGAAATAATTTTGGGCAGGGAATAAATTCTAGGATCTGAAGTTGAAAAGCATTATAATGCCACCCTAATCCACGACCTCAACAAGAGGGGTATATTCTACCTGGCCCAGACCATTAAAACATGGCAATGTATCACTCTAATATGGATGCAAGTGGATGAGATGGGGCTAACCAGCACAAATGTGGAAAGATATAACCAATGAGCTACGTAGTGCTAGTGTATGCAGGAATGGAGAGGGGGACCAAGTTGGGTGGGATGGGAAGAAGCATAAAGGTGCTATTTCTATTGCTGATAGATATTCTTACATTTGTTGCACCACACACAATATACAAAACACATCATAAATTGCTACATTTTGGAGAGCACATGTACCATATGAAATGATCCTATTCACCTAGGTGACTTGGAGGAACAAAATTCTAACTTGGTAAAATTTGAAAAAGAGAGGCATTCATGGATTGGGTAGATGTGTTTTTTGCAATATATAGGAGGAGCATAACGTGCACATGTTTTTTCACTACCCTTGGGAAATTCAGGTATGGAATAGTATCCTCGATATATTTTCTTTCAAATACGATGAATAGGCCACCATATAAGCTTTTTTAATATGGTGGAGCAGGAGATCACAAATTTAAGGGTTTCTCCAATTGTTATCTTTCGAGAATTATGGAGAGCCAGGAACTCCATCATTTTCGAAGGTCATGATTTAAATGTGAGAAAAATTATCAACAACATATTTTCTTGGGTGGGATCGCTATTGAATACTTCTTATGCTCACAGGACTACTTTACAACATAAAGTCACACCAAATATATCTTTCCCTGTAGGTTTCTTTGATTGTGCAACACATGATGAAGGATGTGGGTGTGGAGCTTGGATTCACATGGACTACAACCAATGCTACAACCTCCACTGGTCAGGAGGACTTGGCTCAAATTCAAAAGTAGAAGCCATATATTTATGGAGTCTAATGTGGTTTGTTCCTTTCCTTAACATCCCCAATTCGCAAATATATGGAGACTCATAGATCATCATCAAACGTGTACAAAGCCTGACATCAATAAATCATCCACACCTACAGAGTTGGCTACAAAATATTAACATTCTCAAAGGCTCTTTTCAGCGGGTCTAGATCTAGCACATTCACCAGGAGTAAAATACCACTGCAAATAAGATGTCCAAGTTGGGCATCCTAGACCCTCCTGGTAGAATGGTCATCACCGTCAGAATGGGCTGCTTGCACATGGATGTTGGATAGATGACAACACCTATTTAAGCTTTATTGTTTTCTTTTCCAGTTTTCTTAGACATAAGGACTTGCTTTTCGGGTTGCTACTGCTACTTTCACTATTTATTGATTTACTTCTCCATGTGAGACTCGGTATATGTACAAGTCTTATTGATTGACACCCTTTTCTATTTTTTGGAAGTGTCTAGAAGGGTCCTCACTATTTGTACTTATTATGACTAGGTCAAATGACCACATCTCATTTTTTTTTGCTCACTATCTCTCTTATATGCAAGTTGCAATGATAGACAAAAATATAATATATACTGGTTTTTTTTGTTATCTAATAGAAACAAATGTTTTTTCCTTAGTGAAGAAAACTATAATAAAATAACATGTTTAAATATAAATGAACCATAATTTTCAATCATGATCACTCTTATTCTTAAAATCCGATATTGCAGAGTATTGTACATAGCAAGCAAATTATCCTTAAATTCTAAACTTTGATGTGGCACGAGTTGTAAAACATCAAAAACATTGGGATCACTTATAGGAATAATGATGATAAATTGATACATTATATTCTGGTGAATGTTCCGATAAAAAGTATATCTATGGTATGAATTTCATAGTTACACTAGAATTGTGACCACCAATTGTTAAATATCAATATATAATATAAATTTATTCTATGTTTTATAAATATATCTATTCTATGAATTTTACGGTTACAATATAATTATGAACCATTATTGTTAAAATATTAATCACACAAATTAATTTATTGTGGTTTTGTGGTTTTTTTAGTTTTATTGAAGTTATTTAGATTTTGAGAATATTTAGAAATTTAAAAAATATAATTAAAATTAATTATTTCTTCTATCCGTCACATTTTATAAATATTCCAGAATCTACGAAATCAAAATGCCTTCCAGATGTTTCGATAATAAACACAAAGCACTCGTGAAATTATTATTTTGGAGCTGCAGCCCTTTGGATTATAAACCCCGATGTATAGTCCAGAAGAATAGACCCATTGAAAACATGAAGGGGAAAAGAATGATAAAATTTAGTAATAAATATAATGTATAATTCCTATGCCTTAATGCACTTTGACAACGTGAAGCCATGTATATAATATGGTAGAAATGTGATTAAATAAATACATTAACAAAGCAATCATGGAAATGAAGCTGATGCAAGGATGCTCCAATTCAACGTCACTTTGAGATTGTTGTTTGAAGTAGAGTATAACTAGCATTTGCACCAAATGTTGCAAAAGAAATGTCGTAAGGCATAAATTGAGGAACAATCACTACATGGGAATGGACAAATCTAAATGAGATGCAAATATGTAGCAGAAATGAAATTCTAACGCTGTATAAACAGAAGTTGATTTAGGGTGCCTCACACTATTTTTTATTAATTATTGAATTAATATTGCATATAAATCTCATAAAATTCAATCAACTTATAATTTAAGGCTCTGATCTAAATTTGACTTTGGGTCATTAACAGGGTGATGCTGTGTCTCAACAACTTAACCACTAAATCATAGGCCAACAAAGAAAAGACTGCAAAATGTTACAAACATTACCATAGTAAACCCAATGACTCTACACACAAGAATTTTTTGGGGAGAGTGTTATTGGAATTAATGAATGGCATAATAGGAGAAAAACCCTCGTCTTGCTTCCAATCCTCATTTACAAAAGAATGCTCATTCTAAATGATATATCTTAGGTTTGGATCAGAAGGCAGAGTTGAAGCCTTTGATAAAAAAGAGCAACATTTTTCCTTCACTTCATTAAAGCAATTGTAAGTGGGAGTGGGAATATAATTTTTGTTACTTTTGAAGGTAGACGGAGCATCAAATTTTAGTAATTTGTAAGGGGATGAACTGGCCTCATTGCAGTTGTTGTGGTCTAAAGTGGTTGTTAGCTATTTTTGTGGTTGATGTGAGTAGTTTTGTGAGTGTTCCCTCAATGCAGAGTGTTCTTTGTCTTCTGTGCTTCTATTGCATTGTCTACAAACTCATTCTAGTGAAAATTGGGTTGGCTAGGAATTTAATGCAGGACTTGCTCTACCAGTGAGATACCTGCCCTTTTGATGATGGGCATCTTTACCGGTTTGATATCAAGGTGTCAATTGGTACCTCTAGCATTCCATTGGGTTAATGCTAAATGGTGTAGTATCACATAGGTAACTTTTGCAGTGCCGTTTTGGGGGAGTAGTTCAAGTTCTGCTGATATTCACCTTCTTCTACTAGCTAAAAACGTGTTTTAGGTATGGTTACTCAAGGTTGAAGTTATGATAACGAGAAAGATGAAGGCCTAGGCTTTGGGCCGAGTTATCTGTATGTTTAATATGCTACATGTGTGTTTTGTTAGAGTTCCTTCTTGAATACTTACTTGAGTTGGTGGAACTTGGAGTTCATAAGACTTTCCATCTTATTTCAAAATTCATTCCATATTTTCATGTAGCATTGCCTCAAAGTTTCCATGTCGGCACTGGTTGCCTTTTCTCCAGACCAATCCCGGTTCAATTATGTAAGTAATCTTCTTAATAGCATACGCTGTGTTGGGTGCCAAATTATACATTTCTATTATTGAAATTCAACTCGAGAATATGGTAATATGGTCATATGGTCATATGTTTATTGTGTTTTCTATTTTCCAATTTTGGTTTGCCAATCATGTACACGAGCTTTTTTTTCTGATCTTCACAAGATAAGATAATGCATGCTATGTACGTTTAGGAACATTTGAGATCTTCTAAGAATTGATGGAAACAATAGAAGTTAGTATGGAAAAATCAGATGAGTCCAAATTAATATCACATGGATCTTTTGATGAACTAGTAGTTGTACCTAAGCTAACCTTAACTGACAACACCTACAAGTCATTACCAACTCCCATGTTTTATGCTAAAAAATAACTTATAGCCTTACATGTTACAAAAATGTTTCTCCATCAACAAAAGGAGCATTCTACATCTGCAAGTGAATGGATTTATTTGGATTTCCATCACTCACAGGGAGGGGACTGCAACAATCATAGTTGTTTTTCTCTTCAGAAAAATATACAAGATGAAGACAATTGCAAATTGATTAAATTTACAGATCCTTCCTTGAAAGTGACTTCAACTTTTTTGAATATAATGGAGTATTTTGATAAGCACCAGGATAATCAACCTGAAAATAATGGTCCAAAGCTCTCCGAAGGTGTTGGTATATAAGATATTCCAAGGTTCAAGTCTGAGACTGTTCAGGATAATCTGCAAAATGCACTTCAGACAAGCACTAAGAAAGTCTCTTTATTGTTCAACTCTATGTTTGTATCCAGTGATCTGTCATTTTACTTGAATGTGAAAAGAAGTTTTGTAAGATGTGGAGATCCTTCAGCAAAAGAAACAAGTAGCATGCAAAATTCTTTGTATATCGATCTCAATGAATTCTCAAATACTATTTCATCCGATTTTTATTGTCAAAAGAACACGATACAACTGCATCATATTGAGATGTCCAAATTTGTCATAGACATTATTGATTGCATTCGAACGGATTCTGAAATGGTTTATGAGTTAGATAATGAGCTAAAAAGAATAGTACATACATTTCTAGACTTGAAAAAGCTTTGTATTCCACATGTTAATTAGGTAGATCTAATGAGTTTGATCAAGGACAGGGTTTCCCAAATAGGTTCCTTGAAATATGATACAACTTTGAGAGGACTAGGAACTATGCATATATTATAGAAGACAACTTTTGATGTTTGTTTCTAAGTGTTCAGGTAGCATATCTGTATTTGATAGAGTTGGTTCAAAGCATAGTGTTTTTGGACGATTCTATAAAACTACCCTATTCTTTGCTTAAATATGCCTTTCTTGACCATCAATAAGCACTTTGTATGTAACAACACCAAAACATAGAACTTTTGGAGGAGAGTCTACCATGGACTTCATTTCCATTTTCCTATACATTTTAATACATATACCTAATTTGTTTAATACATATATAATTTTTTTCTGAGTTACAATGTGATGCTCACTAAAAACAAACAAATAAATCTGATGCAGTCTTGCACCAATAAGTAAACAGTGTAATGTTTCAATTTAAAACAGCAACATTGGTCCACAGTAAAAAGGCCTTCAAGAGCCATCCATTTCCTCCAACAGGCTACCTCGAACATCTTATCAAGTGATATGATACAACCTTGGATTTTACACCAACAGGTATAACAATGTAATCATTCAGTTAAAACAATAGAATTTGTGCAAAGTAAGACAGTAATGAAGGGTTATCTAATTTCCCGAATTGACTACAACATTTTTTTAACTATTGGAAATGCATCATATACCACATTAAAAATCAAAGAGATCTGGTGGTTGACAAAATATTTTGTAAAAAAAATACTTGTTTAGATTATAACAAGCAGATCATTGTTTACACAATGGATCACAAAAACTCCATTTGTAAGGGAATAATAATCTGTTAACTTGATCAAACAAGGGAAAGGGTACAGGGTCATAGAAAATGTGGATTCAAGCTACTGCTGTAATGTTTTTGAGTAACCCACTTATTTTGATGATGTTTTTTGGTTTTGTCCATATATTTTTCCATGAACAGGATAAAAAGTTGCTATAGTATTTTTTTTAAACATTTGTTAAATAAAATTCTATAGTACTCCATGCACCTACCATGCACCTCAGTTTTTTAAAACTAACTTGTACTTGGATGTAACAAGCTGTAAATCAGAATTTGAAGACAAAAGGACAGTGTGTCAAAACGATGAAATACAGAAGAAAAAAATAGACTTTCCTGTAAGCCTCATAGCATGCCACAGAATGGGTCTTATTGCAAATGGCCAAAGCCTCTAAGTCTGTGTTTCAGCGCATTGGACATTAGGATTTTTCTCTCCCCTTGCTCACAATTATGATATATAAGGGGGCTTCTATCTTTATTGCGATTAACATGTTGACTTTGTTCCATCTGCATCTATGTTCCAAATTTATTTGCTTTTTAATCAAGCCATCAATAGGGGCTTATAAATTTTCATGAATTGTTGCGAGCAGGATAGTTGCTATTGCAGTATAGTTCTCATGCTAGATGGCCAACTTTCTTCTTTATCTATCCATATCTAGTTATCAAAAACACTAATTTTGAGTGCCTACTTTAATGAAGTCTCCACCAGTGGATGAGTCACACTGTCTGTACAACATTCTTGAAGGAAATCAGATGAGAAATGGAAAGAGGACCTTAAGTAGTGCAAGAGCAATGCAATGGTATTTTGTATTCATAAGCCTATTTAGACAATGAATAATGTAGTGTGGAGAATGCGATTCCAACATTCCCGATCATGTTTTGTATAGAATTCCTAATTATTGTGAATTGCAAGTGTTTTCCAGACACGAATAGCTTGTAAAAAATAAAATTCCATCACACAGCCAAGGAAACTCATCTGGTAGTGGTCCACAGTACCTTCACAAAGGCCCTGGTACTTCATGAATTCAGAGGATGCATCTGGGTTTGCAAGTGATCATGTTCTAGCGAAATGTTACAATTTGTTTCAAAAATTTAAACCAAAACAAAAATCTTTCATTGCATTCAAAAGTACAACTCACTTGGCCAAGGGAAGCAATTAGAAAGTTTAAGGAGGTTAGCTTCTAGTATATAAAGAGATAAGGAAATATGGTAGTAGACCTATTGGCAAATATTGCAATAGAGGAGGAATAGAAGGATCAAACCTAAACACAAATTCACTGAACTTAGCTGAAGGGGAGTGGACGTCAAGCTTCAAAAATTGGTCCAATCAAATTGCAATGATCTTTAGGAAGTCTTTTATCTAAAGTTCATTTGTATTGTTTCAATCCCCTAATTTTAGAGGCATTTCAGAGGCCCAGTATTCCCCAACATTTCTATGGGTTATGGTCCAATCATATAAGATTTTTTAGAAGGACCTGTTTTAATTTGAGAATTTATGAGAGAGATACCACATAGAATTCCAAGGTTGAAAGTAGATAACCTTAATAATTTCAAAGGGTGGAAAAAGCCATGCAAGGCTATAAATTTAATAAGAATACTCCTGGCCAGACCGAAGAGGGAGAAATCTTGTTGCACGGGAATTGTAAAGCCATGAGGAGGACTTTAGAAGGACCTGTTTTAATTTGAGAATTTATGAGAGAGATACCACACAGAATTCCAAGGTTGAAAGTAGATCAGCTTAATAATTTCAAAGGGTTGAAAAATCCATGCAAGGCTATAAATTTAATAACAATACTCTTGGCCAACTCAAAGAGGGAGAAATCTTGTTGCACAGGAATTGTAAATTGTTCAACTCTATTTCTGTATCCAGTGATCTGTCATTTTACTTGAATGTGAAAATAAGTTTTTTAAGATGTGGAGATCCTTCAACAAAAGAAACAAGAGGCACCCAAAATTCTTTGCATACCGATCTCAATGAATTCTCAAATACTATTTCAACCAATTTTTATTGTCAAAAGAACATGATACAACTTTATCATATTGAGATGTCCAAATCTGTCATAGACATTATTGATTGCATTCGAATGGATTCTGAAATGGTTTATGAGTTAGATAATGAGCTAAAAATAATAGTACATACATTTCCAGACCTGAAAAAGCTTTGTATTCTACATGTTAATTAGGTAGACCTAATGAGTTTGATCTAGGATAGGGTTTCCCAAATAGGATTCTTGAAATATGATACAACTTTGAGAGGACTAGGCACTATGCATATATTATAGAAGACAACTTTTGATGTTTGTTTCTAAGTGTTCAGGGAGCATATCTGTATTTGATAAAGTTGGTTCAAAGCATAGAGTTTTTGGAAGATTATATAAAATTTCCCTATTCTTTTCTTAAATATGCCTTACTTGACCATCAATAAGCACTTTGGATGTAACAACACCAAAACAGAGAACTTTTGGAGGAGAGTCTACCATGGACTTCATTTCCATTTTCTTATACATTTGGTTAGATGTACCTAATTTGTTTAACACATATATAATTTTTTTTGAGTTCCAATATGATGCTCACTAAAAACAAACAGATAAATCTGATGCAGCCTTGCAGTAATAAGTAAACGATGTAACGGTTCAATTTAAAAAAGTAGCATTGGTCCATAGTAAAAAGGCCTTCAAGAGCCATCCATTTCCTCCAACAGGCTACCTCGAACATCTTATCAAGTGATATGATACAACCTTGGCTTTTACACCAATAGGTATAACGATGTAATCATTCAGTTAAAACAATAGAACTTGTGCACAGTAAGACAATAATGAAGGGTTATCTACTTTCTCAAATTCGCTACACCATTTTTTTAGCTGTTGAAAATGCATCATATACCACATTAAAAATCAAGGAGATCTAGTGATTGGCAAAATATTTTGTAAAAAAATTACTTGTTTAGATTATAACAAGCAGATCATTGTTTACACAATGGATCAAAAAAAGTCCATTTGTAAGGGAATAATAAACCAGACGTAGGAATGTAATTTTGATCCGTAGAAGGCAATCCAATCAATCAGATCTCATTTCAAATTTAAAATAAAAATACACTTAACGAGTCAAAACCTAGATAAGCGAGTAACCCATCAAATTCACTGTACCTGCTCAAAACAAGACGTCCAAATGTAATTTTCTTCCCTCGTTTTGTATTCCAGGACAACTCTTCCCGAAAGGCAATTCAATTAGATCTTATTTCAATCTTTAAAATAAAAATATCCTTAACGGGTCAAAACCTAGGTAAGTGAGTGAACCTTTAAATGAATTTAAAGCGTCAGTGAGTTTCCCTCGAATTACTTTCTTGTTGAAATCCCAATGAGTTGTGTCTGCGTACTTAAAACCCTACAATAGAAAAAAATCATCAAACAACCCTCTGATTCATCTTAAGATTCCAAACCATTATCTATCAGAGGGCATTCTAAATGCTGTACACCTATATAATATACAGGTTTGGAATTAAACAAGAAGCATACCCACTCAGGTAATTACCCTTCACAGAAATCTGAAATCATTCATTTCATCTCTTCTGGTCTGCATCGAACCAAACAAAATAAAATCAACCAATCCAAAAAAGGGAAAAAAATAAAAGAAAATTCAACAAACACCAGCTGGTAAAAGAAAAATCGATAAAGAAAATGCACAGTGAAAGCCAAAAAATAGCACGCAGATGCCAATTCAAAGCAATGCAGAATACAAAAGAAGATGAGATCAAAATAATAAGATATAATTTGCCTACAACTCTTATATAGCAGCTCCATCTCAAACAGTCATAAATTTTCCCCAACTTCTAGTTCTTTCCCACTTCCACTTTAATCTATATTTTAGATTTTATTTTATATTCATATCCATCGACATGGCCAGTGCTCTGCGATTCAGAATTTATTTAAAACATCGCAAATATTCCGAGTGATTACGGTTGATGGCGGTTACATGGAAGCAGTTTTGAAAGATTTCCAAACCAAAACCTTCAGGTTGCGTTTTTAAATGGAAATATTTTATAGGGACGTAAGATACTTTAATATTTACTGTTTTTCTAAGATATAATGCACATAGCTATGCATAGTCATTTAATTAGCAAACTCGTTTCGAACATGCTTGAACAGGATTATAGCACAGAAGAAAAAGCAAGAAACCTGGCCTAGTGCTCCTCCTCCTGCAGAAAAATCCACCATGCATGGCCCACCCCATCCTTCTGGCCCTCCTCTTGCAGAGAAAGCTCGTGTAGCACAAGACAGACTGGCTAGGTAGACGGACAGGCTGGGTTGGGTTTAATTAATTTTTTAACTAATAACTGTTTTTTAATGTTTTCTTTGGATGACAGAGAATTGTTGAATCATTTAACAATAGATCTAATGATTAAGATTAGGACAAGAAGACATTTAGGGGAGTTCATTTCAGAGGGAAATGCCTTACGGTGTAAATATAAAAGTATATTTATAAATAAAAGGGTAAGTATTTTAATTTACCGTTATAATTAAATCTCTAAATTGTACTATTTTATGTAAATTAAAAATTATGATTAATAAAATTTTATTATATAATTTTTTTTAAAATAATTTTTAATTTTATTTTTTTACTTTTTATTTTATTTATTTATTTATGTATTTATTTTATTTATTTATTTTTTATTTTTTTTCGCGTGTTGTTATATTAATTTGGTATTGAATTTATTCAAAGTGGCGTGAGAGTAGTTATGGTAAGAGGCTCAGGTGTAAAATTCTCTTTTAAGAATCTGGTTATATGAGATGGAGGTTTTGGTTTAAGCCATCAGATGCAAGCACTTCATTGATGAACTTTGGCTCAAGTTGTGTGGATATAAGCAAAGACAATACCTCCCTAAGACAGTCGAGGCTCTGAAATACGAAGCAAAATCAAACAAAATTGAGAGCTACATCTAGCATGTGAAGGATTACACCTTAATATGCAAGTTCATTGATATGTGGCCAATGGAGAGAGCATTGGTTGGATGGACCCAACAAAATGGTAGCTAAAGGAACACTTTGATCTTGAGCTTGGAGCAAAGGGTTTCATTATAGTGATTTTTGCAAATCTAGAAGACATAAACAATGTATTTGAGAACAACATGTATTTTTTCAATAGTGTGGGGTTATTCATGAAATTTTGAAAAGAAAGTTAAAACCTAAAAAAGGAAAAATTGCTAGGAGCCCCATTTTCTTATGCCAAAAGAATATCAAGAGGAGAAAATCATAGAAGGCATTGGAAACATGATTAGAGATTTTGTGAAAATATCTAAAGTGACCAAGCGAGGACACTACACCTCATGTAAGGATATGTGTGCATATGAATATCTCCTTACCACTTTCAAAATCAATCAAAATCTCCTGCAATGATGAAGTTTAGCAACAACCTTTGGATTATGAGCACGTATTGTTTAGATTTCATAGGTGCTATGAATACAACCATCTCTTCAAGGATTGTCCCCTGAATCTCACAGAGGAAAGAAAAGAAAGAACATAAATTAGACCATGAGGGTTTTCAGAAAGTCCAACCTCATCGAAAAAACCCTCAAGCATAAAATGTGGCAACGCCATAGGAGCCTCTTCAGTGTGTTGATTTTTCCTTAGGCCCTAGATCTGGTTTGAGGCTAATCATGCACACAAGCACACTAGAAACCCTAAATTTGCAAGCACGTAACAACCACCCTATTTTTCCATCAATTCACACATTCTCTCTCAAAAATCATGGAATGATAATCCATTTTAAGAGATCTCCAGAAAAAAATAACACAACTTTGAACAACCATAACATTTGTTTGTAACATCATAACTATGCAATATGAACAATTCTGGGGCTCTTAAAAGATCTACAGACCAATGCAAAAGAAATTCAATTCTTGGTTCCTCAATTGCGAGATACAACCTTGGCATCTTATTTAAAGTATTTTTCATCTCTATACTTTTAAAGTAGAATAATTATTTATTCTTACATCTAGTATTCTCCTCTATAAAAGAAAATATTCCTTTCATACATGCAACATCATGGACCTCAGTATATTCATTCATGTGTCTCACCAAGATACACAATCACAGAAATGAGAAATTACTTGTAAAGTTCAAACCATAACATTTGCATGTAACATCAGAAGTGTGCAATATTAATCATTATTTTGGGGCTTTTAAAATCTCTTCACATTCGTGCAAAAGAAATTCAATTCCTTATCCCTCAATTGCAAGGTACAACCTCTGCATCTTATTTAAGTATTTTTCATCTCAATACTTTTAAAATAGAATAATTATTTATGCTTACATTCAACATTCTCCACTATAAAAGAAAGGGTTCCTTTCTTACATGCATCAAAGGCCTTAGTATATTCATTCATGTGTCTCACCAAGATACACAACCATAGAAATGAGAAATGACTTGTAAATTTTGCAACTGACATCAGTTCTTGATAAAATAAATTTCTAGGCATCAGTGTTTCCCTGGCCAAAATTACAGATAAGAGATTGAACACCTTAAAATAATTAGCATCCATATTGTTATGAATCGAGATAACTGGATATGGTGAATTAACCAATGTTGTGAAAATTGTTATCGGGAGTAAATCAATGAGGAGAAAAATTGTAAAAATCGGGATAAAATCGGTAAAAATCAGGAAAAAAAATCATGATTTTTTCCCAAAAATTCATGATTTTTTTTACCAAAAAATCGCGATTTTTTCAAAATGAAAAAAACACTGAATTAATCGCGGGATATTATCGGGAAAATGAAAAAATCACGATTTTTTTATGTTATCGTGATTTTCGCAACACTGAAATCAACACATTAATACCAAGCAAACACCTAGTTCCATAACATCTAGAGAAGCAAGAAGATGAGAAGAATGTTATACATCTAAGAATAGTTAGTCACAATAGAATAAGTAGAATGCAATTATTGTTAAAATATATCTAACAATGAATCCTTTTAAAAATTTATACCTTGGAGAAAAAGGATCCACATAGCTCTCGAGCCCTATACCATCGTGTGGCAACATAGTCTTGCACTTCATCAAATATATACATCTTAAAAATGGGAAATTTAATAACTAAAGTACAACAATAAAAATCAAACAAAGAATTCAACAGAAACCCTATCAAACCAGATATCACAATAGAGCAAGTTATTAGATTTGGATATGTATAATATAGATTTAAAATAGTTTACCATCCAGAAGATTGTTGTGGGCATGTCATTGAAGGCAACTCTTGCTAAGCCAAAGTCACATATTTTTAGCTTGCAATCAGTATTTGCCAAAACACTCTTCGGTTTCAAATCCTGATGATACACATTTGCTACAAGAACATAAAGTTGACAATTTAGAGAATAGAATTCACATTTCTTCTTCCATACTAAGTTCCCTGAAATGGGAAGGTGCTTCACAGTCACAATAGATTCTTAAAAAGACAGTTAAAACTTAACAAGAATATTTGAACAAGATCGATGTCCTAAACTAGATACCCTTTAGTAAACAAACGAGAAAGAAGCATATGCACTTCAGAAAACACTAAAATATATATTTTTGGAACTGAATAAAGCACAATTGCAATGTGCAACTGCTTGAAATGATTTGTAAATACAATGCATGGGGCAAATACAGAAATCAAAATTGTGAATCCTCAAATTGACTAACTCTTGCAGTTACAGATGAAAATTTGAGCATTTGAAGATTGAACCATTATTCTAAAGGATTGATTTCTAATCACTGAATCAAACTAAACTGGTTTGAGGATTAACGGGCCACATATGTCAAATTGTGGTAAAAAAACTGATCCTTAGACTTGTGAACAATTACAAAACAACAATCGGCCCCCTATGCCTATAGTGGACATTACCATGGTGAAATAAATAGGGACTTCAATCAAGAGTATAAATAGTTGATGTGCCAGAAAATGATTAAAATAATTATTTTTTAATAACTTGTATATTGCACTTGGATTGTCAATACATCTGTAATGCAGAAATACATAGAAAGAAAAGAGCATACAAAATGATCTAATGGTTCAGATTGTTTTATCTATAAAACTAGAGGAAGGCAAAAAGGAAATAGGCTAGCCGCTATACATACATATTAATTTTCACACAGTAATTATGCGTTAAAAAATAGTGAGAATAAATTAAAATTAGACAAAACCCCTGCAACATAAAAGCAAAAATCACAATCTTAACATAACAGCAACCGAATATTGCCTACTCACATAAACAGCCCATATATCTAGCGAATATAGTCAGCAATGAGCATGCATACACCCTTTTTGAGGTTTAAAGTTTAAAATTATTTAGAAATAAAAATATTAGCAAAAGAAAGCTACCAGTATGTATGTACTTCAGAGCTCGTAGAAGCTACTACAAGAAAAATTGGTAATGTTCTAGCATCAAGTCATGATTTGCCTTAATAACCTGGTGCAGATATGATTCCATAAGTTCAAATACCACATAAATATCTTTGAATTCCTGCCTAGAGGGCAGTAACATAATGTGCTTGATTTCGACAATATCAGGATGTCGCAGCAACCTCATAAGCTTAATTTCACGTAAAATCTGGGTTGCATCAGAAATATGTTCAAAGATATCATTTATTTTTTTCATTGCAACTTTCTTCCCAGTGTGAGTATCAATTGCAGAGCATACAACACCGTAGCTCCCTCTTCTTATAACCTCCTGAATCTTATAGCGACTTGCTTCACCATATTCAGTTAAAAACTCAACCTCTGTAGGGGTATGCATCAGGTGAATTGCATCACAATCAGATTTTAAACCTTACATCATCTTCATAAAATGTGATCTATGATAGAAACCTGAATATTTGAGTAAGAAGTGGATAATAAGATCTAACAGGAAGAAAAATATTAAGCAAAGCAAAATAACAGGTATTATCTAGACTTGAAATTTCCATGGCCATTTTTTCTCCCAGATGAAAGAAAGCTAACAACATTCCCTCAAAAGCATGAAAACAATATCGAAATTGAACTATTATGAGTAGTGACAATGCCAAAGGTTGCTTCATTGAACACTAGCAGCTAGAACATTTACAAGAGTAGGAACATTGGGTTTGAACAAGCCTATGTAATTCACAATTATGAGCTATTTCATTATTGGGACACCGGAAAATAAATTATTTTCCAGCTAAACATCAAGAAAAGAATTATTAGTACCACACATGAATTAATTCCTATGACCTCATTTAAAAAAGGTACAGCTATAACTAAAATTTTGAATGGAGGCCTGAACCAAACTTCAAAGTATTACCCGAACTGATTTATCTTCATGGCAAAGTAGGATGTTCAGTTAAAATTTTAAATGGAGACCTGAACCAGACTTCAAAGTATTGCCCGACCTGATCTATCTTCATGGCAAAGTAGGATGTTTAGTTAAAATTTTAAAAACAAACTGAATGAGAATGATTTGCAATCCTTTGTTTGAATACAGTATCAAACCAAAAAAGTGGGATCAATTTAAGCCTATAAGGAACTAAACATGAATATATGAGATGATGGAACTATCCTTGCGTCAAAACAATAGAAAGCAGAATTCCCTAACATTTGGGTGAAAATTTAGTGTTCTTCAAAGAGGCATGTGAAGCATAACTGGAGAAAAATAATATTTTGCCTAAGATTGTGAAGGTGAACACCCATGAATTAACAATTAATGAAAAGGTCCAATGCATCAATCACCTGGGTAAAATAAAAAATGACCACAATAAGCTAGATTCTTTAGGTCAACGCATGTCCAGATATCCATATCTCTATATAGTCTGTTATAGCGCACAGATCTTTGTGATCAAATTCATGATTTAAATGACATAATTGATGAGGAGATTTCGATTTTCAAGACTGAATGCATGATTTTCCTTCTATAATTTGAATAGATGCAAACAAGCAAATGCCACCCTGCAGAATGTGGCATGTTGTAAACGGGAAATGATTTAGGTCAAGAAATGGAAGGGAGTTCGAAACATAATATTCTAAAACCGTTACAGTTATTAGATGCCAAACATGACAAAAAACACCTCCCAGCTAAAAAGTGTCGAGATGCTTGAAAGGCCATTCCATAGTATGGCTTTAGTTAATTTCCTCTTTAAAACGGAAAACTATGATAATATTTTTTTATGAAAGAAGGGCAATGCATATTCAGTGTCAAGCTTTTTATTCTTATTGGTTGGTTCATCAATTCCAGTAGCCCTGTGAATGAAAACAAATTTTGATGAGTTACACAACAAGGAGCCCTTCAGATTAAAGGGAAAGTCGCAATCATTAATGATAGGTGAAAGGTAAGTGATAACCTTACCTTCTAGTCAGGTAAGATAACCACAAGAAAAAAAGGGTCCACATGTCTAACCTCAAGAGATTTCATGACATTTTTAAGAAATAAGGTTAATCGATATCAACAATATACCAATACCCACCCCTTGCTATTCCATGGAGTCATTTCAATTTTAGAGTATCAGAATATCAATCCACATGCAGAACATGGTCTTACCCAACATGAAATGGGGATGTACCTCAGTAGTAAAGGAGCCCAACGGCAGGGTGTGGGACCTAGATTTATTTCACATCCTGTTAAATGTTTAACACAAAAACAAAAACAACATGGGCCCTAATGTCAAAGTATAATTCTGGGAATGTACCACTATATTCTCCATCTACTGCAGAACATCCAGCTTATAAGAATCCCCTACGACATACTTAAACAAACCCAAAATTCATAAAGGGTAGTACGAAAAGAAAAAGCAACATGTCTTGTAGTAATCAAATCATAGACATTAAGATCAACCCCAGACCAAGGTACTTACTTTTCTTCTTTGATCTTGCTGCATAGTTCTTTGTCTCTGTTCACTTTTAGATCCACGTTGTATTCTTATGTCTTGATACAAGGCCAATGCCTCAACTATCTGTGAACTTTCCTGGAACTGCAAATACCAAATCTTTTCACATGGGCAGTGCTTCAAATGAGAGGAAAAAGTCAGCCTTTTCTCAGCTCGGTCTGTACGTCAGCCACATTTGACCCATCTACCTCTGCTTTTGATAAAAAACCCACTATTTATCTTGATCCTTCCATTAATAAACAATTCTAGATCTTCTCTCCTAAGCTCAATCATAGAGAAACAACACAAGCCCATGGCCTGCGAGGCCTGCGAGTGCTTGTATCTGCATTGCCAAAAAAACAAGAAAAGGCAGGAAAATTGTCCTTTCGGCCCCTATACTACCCATCACTCACTGATCTTCAATGTACTTGACTACAGGGGAAATATTGAAAAGAAATCCACATTGTAGTTTGGGCACTGAGGGTCTTAAACAGACGGGTAGTTGAGAATGCGTGGCCCTCCTCCTGCAGAAAAAGCTCGTGCAGCATAGGACAAACTGGCTAGGTAGATGGACGGGCTGCGCTGGGTTTAATTAATTTTTTAAGTAATAAATATTTTTTAATGGATTTTTGGACGACAGAGAATTGTTGAATCATCTAACAATAGATCGAACGGTTAAAATTAGGACAGGAAGATATTTAGGGGAGCTAATTACAGAGGGAAACACCTTATGGCATAATTAATGGATTTTTGGATGGCAACGAATTGTTGAATCATCTAACAATAGATCGAACAGTTAAGATTAGGATAGGAAGACATTTAGGGGAGTTCATTTCAGAAGGAAACGCCTTATGGCGTAATTAACTATGGATAAAACCAAGTTTCACAATAAAATATTGGGTTAATATGTGCATAAGCACAAGTTAAGAATAAAACTAGAAAGCATGTGCATTTAATGGTGATCCTCATAACAACAATTGAAGCCATCATTCTGTAGCTTTAAATGAATGCAATTTCCTATACTGGAGTAAAAGGTAAATGTATTCATCATGGATGGTAATAAAACAATATGATTAAAAATATTAGGGTTAGTAATTCTTTTAAGCCTTTTTTTTTTACTTTGTGATCAGTAACTCTAGTTGTAATACATTTATTAATACAATGTCACACAAATAATGTTGTATATATATATATATATATATATATATATAGATAACTTGTAATTGTCATAAAAAAATTATGAATATATACGGATTAATAATTGGAAAAAATAATTTTATATATGTTTAGTAGATAGTTCTTCGTAGTTAGTTTACTTGCACACCCATCTATTATGTAAACATATTTTGCTTATGAGGTCTTTCTCCCAAAACTACCTATTATCAACCATGCGCTCCAAAAGTGGGGGTAGGGTTTTGGGTCATAGTGTGTTAGTTGCCAATTCCTTTAGAAAGTATATATATTAGATAAGTTTTTAAAATAATTTTTTTATATTTTGTAAATCATAATATTTATTTTATTGTATTTTTTTAATTATTTTAATACCACGATGCAAAATTTTAGCTATATGCGTGACCTAATTACATGTTAGAAATATCAACTTTCATGCCATTAATTTAAGGATGAAATTGAAATCTCTTGTCATAATGTATAACATGTACTCTTAATTTAAGAGGCACTTTCTTGTTGTAGTGGTATAACATATATCGATAAATGATTTTATTTAAATTGAACTCATCATTTCTTAACTATATCTGTGTGATAATTATATGTTATGAATATCAATTTTCATACAACTAATTTAAGGATTAAATTGAAATTTATAAACTCCTAAATATTTGTGCTTTTTGAGGGAGTAAGGAAATTACATGTAAGGGTTATAGTGGTAGCAGTCGAAATGGACCATGTGTTATATGTGTACAATCTTGGCCTAGTTACCAATTTCTCTAGAAAGTGTGTGTGTATTTCATATATCCGTCAAATATTTTTACAGTTTGTGAATGCTAACATTCATTTAATCACATTTTCTTTAATTGTTGTAGTCGAAATGTACTCTTAATTTAAGAGAGAATTTGTTTAACTCGAACTTACGACTTCTTAGCTATGTGTGGGTGATGGTGACATAAAAATAAACTTTCATACAAATAATTTAAGGAATCAATTGATTTGATTTACCTTTATTTTATGGTTAAAAATACTCTCGAGAACCTTTCATAAATTAATTACTATATCAAAATGACTCTATGAATTAGTGAATTTTAACCTAACATTTCCCACTTTAAACTTGACTTGGGTTCTTCCTTGACAAAATCCAACGAAGTGAGTCTTCACTTCCAACCTCTAGGCCCTACTCTCCTAAAATTATATAACCAAGTTAAATAAGAATATTGCATAACCCCCTTACCTAGGTCTATCTACAAACTTTACTAATAATTTACCTGGGGTGGATATCCCTTACCAGGTATTTCAATTGTATATCCATTTACATGTAATTATTTTGAGCTCTATTAAAAACCCTTTTTTTTAATATCTCAACACTTAAGAAGCAATTTTCTCACCTTCACACACCTAGTGCATTCCTTGCATAACCAAATTCATTGACTGTAGACAAATCCATCTCATGTGAATCTCTAATTTTTGCTTCTATGCTTTTTATCTACATACTTATGCTCATACTCTTTCATGTGCATGATAAATTCTTGTTCCAATGCCTCTCGTATTTTTTTCATTGAAATATTAGCTCTATACTTTGATAGTCATGTCAGAGGGCACTACATCTTTCTTTATCTTTTATAAAACTAACTTTAGACCACTCTAACTCCTTTGAGAGTCCAAGTTAATATTTTTAATACCAAATCTAATAATTAAGACTATGATAGAAAATAATTAATAACTATAACATAACAATAATTAAACACAGTAACAAAACATCATGATTATCTTAAAAGTACTAAATCATGAAAATTAAATACCAATAGATCTACCATTCTTGGATAAAAGACATCATAAAATGGAGTCATAAAGTCATTAAATAAGATATATTACATCAAATACCATGGGAAAATCCATTACTTAAACTCATTAATTACCTTATCACAGTGATTATATGAGTTAGTAAAGTTTAATAGTTCCATAGATGTATGTTTTAAATTTTTTATAGTAATGCAATGTGTACACATATTTTTAATACACAAAAAGAAAATGGAAAACGCATGTTACATAGAGATTTACCTTGGAAACACAAAATGGAAAAATCAACAAGCAATTTATAGTGAAGCCTCTAATTTTTATCATTAATCAATTTCATTGATTACATTACAACATATGATCCAATGGATTTAAAAACCTATAATTCATTATCCTACATTATATTACAAGTTAATTGATTAATCAAAATTATAAAATCATACACAGACATTATGAACTGCAAGTTGACAAAAATAAAAAAAACCACGTGAAAAAAATGCAAAAAGAAAAGCAAAAAACTACCATTCTTTTCTAGAAAATGGTTGGATGTACCCATGCAACCAACAATGATGCTTGATACATATGAATCATGTGTGGGAATAGTTGTACAAAGAATATAATACATACCTATCATAGGATATATTTTCATTTATTTAAGGAGTTTTCATAGTGCAACATATTAGATATCATTTTTAATGTTATCTATGTAGAGTAATTCATCAAAATATGAGCATATTCATTAGCACTTGTCTCAAGTGCCCAAACTTATCATGATTTTGAATAATCTACATATCATTCCATTATTTTATGCTAATAGGGGTGAAAAAGGGTGATTGATACTAACAAAATAAATTGTATAATAACAATCATTATCCCCAAGGCTTGCACTTGGTAATCGAAATGTCCTAGGAGCTCACCCACCCCAAGACTCCTCCAGTTCAAGTGTTTTTTTTTAACTGAAATAGTTATGGATTGTTTGTATTCAACTTGGCCTGAATGCCGAAAATCTTATTACATTGGAAATCTCTTTGCCCTGTTTCCGCTCACTACAATGACTGAGTATGCAGCTGGAGCTTGCATAATTCTTTCTTGCTAAAGAGTCCATGGAATCAATTTCAGAAATTTTCCCCCACTTGAAGATGCAGACAAATTTATTTAGCATCTAGCAGTAGAACATGGCAGTGATCAGATTATGGGATGGGATCCCATGTTTCCTTTTTGTCTTTCATCTTGGCTCCGGCAGAGAGGAGGACAACTTTGTTGGCTTCTACGTCCACCTCTTTATTATGGGTTCTCAGCACATGATAATATCTCAAATCCTGAAAGTAGCTTTCCAAGCCTTTGATTCTAGTTATCAGTCTTGCTAGATTAAGATCTAGAGCTGGGGATTTGGTATCCATTGCATTTATGATGATCTGGGAATCACCTATAACGTTGGCTTCTTTTATGTTTAATTCTTTGAGGCTCTTGAGACCTCGAAGGAGGGCTAAGGCCTCCGCTTGAATGTTGGAAGAATATCCAAGACCCCACGCATAGGAATGGAATTTTTCTCCTATTGGATTTAAAGCAACACCTTCTGCTCCAGCTTTGTCAGGTTACCCTTTGTTGCCCCGTCAAAAAGGAGGGAGTGTCTTGCTTGCGTTTTGATCTAGTCTTGAAAATCACTTTCAGACTTCCTTATCTGCCCATCTTTAATGATAGGGGTGTTTCTGATTGCTGGTTGGAATTGAAGGCCTAGAATCGATCCCCAAATGATGTCCTATTGACTAAGGTTGGAGTCATCTTTTATATCAGCCAAGCACTCTTTGATTTGGCATTTGATTTTGTTTTCTAAAATCTTGTGGTTCTGCTTTGTATTCCTGAAGATTCTTCTATTGTGTTCAAGCCATATTTGCCAACTTATGATCTTTTGGAGGACTGCCCACGTTATTTTGATGGTCTGATTTTTAGGAGCTGGGCCAGGATAACTGGTTGCCCAGTTTGAAAAGTGATCCGCCATGGTGCCAGGGAGCTTGAAATTTGGGTCCAGATTTTGAATAAGTGAAGTCCATACCTGCTTAGAGAAGCTACATTCAAGAAACAAGTGAACTGTTGACTATGCATTCTCACTGCACAATGAGCAGATGGGGGGACCGTAGAAACCTTTCTTCTGTAGAATGTCATAGGTTAATATTTTGGTGTGACAGAGCTACCAGGAAAAGAAGTCAATTTTGGGCTGTGAAGGAATGTGCCATACACCTCGCCATGGAGCTGGATTGGGGGGAACATATGGTCGCTCATTCAATTTGATATACCCCAGGGAGACTCTGTAGCCTCTGACACTTGTTCCCCATCCTTTCTAGTCTCGTTTCCTCCTATGTGTGGGCACCATTCCGTGCAGACAATCGAGTAACGTGGCCCATTCAATTGACAGTTGCTCCGGCACATCGATACGTTTCCAACCTGCCCAGGTATCATTGTTCCAAAGTGAGATATCCCACAACATGCATAGACCCTCTCTATCCATCCAGCTATGCAACGTGTTGATGGAGGCTCTGCTTTCAACCATATTTTTATTCATGATTCTATCAATCCAAATGCTGACCATTTTACCATTACCTGGAATCCAGTAAGAGTACGTTGTTATTAAATGGGAAGCTTTAGCATGCAGCTTCAGGAATGTCGAGTTAGGCCTTTGAATGAGATTATCCAAACATCTAGTGTGGGATCCCCTAAAATATTTTTTCTAGAGAGCGACTTGAGCCCAGCCCAGATTGGGTGCAATCATTTTCCATATGATCTTTGCTTCCATTGCCACATTTTGCTGGCAGAGATTTTTAAACTTAAAGTTGCCCTCCCACAAAGGCTTGGTAATGATTTCCTAGCTGATAGCAGGATTTTTTTTTTTTCTTTTTGTTTTCTTCCCTTCCAGAAGAACCTCTGAATATATTCTTCCATTTCTTTGATGATGTTTGTCGGAGCAAGGAGTCTAGTGAATTGGAATAAAGGGAGACTGAGAAGGACTTATTTAATTAAAACTAATTTTCCATCAATATTTAGCCAAGTGTAGCCCCAGGCTTGAATTTTTTACTTGAATTTTTCCAACTGTGAGAGCCAGTCTTTGCTTGTAGGTTTCTTATGGTGTACAGGCAATCCCAAGTATTTAAAAGAAGACTAGGAGAAAGAGGCTATGAAGCCCAAGCAGCTAGAAATATCAGATAACACCCTTGGGGTAATGTTCTAGCTATATATGTGGCATTTTCTCTTATTTACAGCACTGCCATGGCCTTACTGAAGTCATCCAAAACCACTTTGAATTTTGATGTAGACGAGAGTGTAGGAGGTCCCAGTAATAGTGTGTTGTCCGCAAAAAAGGAATGATTTATGTTATTTACCCGTCTTGCAATGCACAATCCATTGATGTCTTGGTCTTGCAACTTTTTGTTTAACAGGAAGCTGAGGATAGAAGCTTGGATGACAAATAGCAGAGGGGATAGAGGAAACCCCTGTCTAAGTCCTCTCGAAGATTTGAAAAAGTCAGTGACTCTTCCATTCACTAAAGGGGCGATCCATGGCTCCGAGATGCATGCCCGGACCCATTTAATGAAATTTTCTCCAAACCCAAATTTTCTCATAAGCTTTAAAAGAAAACTATGATTTACTTGATCAAATGCATTGGCTAAATCAAGTTTAATTGCCATACCTTGCTCTTTTTGGAGAAGACTTGAGTGAATTGCCTCTTGGGCCCTATCCCTTTTGTGGATGAAGCATCCTTAGTTCTCAGGGATTATTTTGGGAAGGATGGGCTTCAATCTATATGCTATTATTTGGGTGATTAATTTGTATACAATGTTACATAGGGAGATCGGATGAAATCTGCTAAAGGTGTTGGCGCCTTTCTCCTTGGGGATAAGGGCTAAGAAGGCAAAGTTTGTGCTGCCTCCTATTTTCTGGGTATTATGAGATTTTTGCACCATTTTATGTAGATCCTTTTCTATAATCGGCCAGCATGCTTGGAGAAATATGGCCGACAAGCCATCTGGCCCATGGGCCTTATCTGGGTCCATATCAAAGAGGGCTTTTTCCACTTCCTCTTTAGTGATTTTGGCCTCAAGAGTTTCCTTTGTTCGCCGAGATATTACAGAGGGTATAACATCTAGCAGATCTGAATATTGATTCGGATCCTTGTCCTCACTATACAAGCTCTGAAAGTGTAAAAAGGCTACTTTTTTATATACTCAAAATCCTTATGGATGTCATTATCCTCTTTAATGTCCGAGATAGTGTTAAAACATTTCCTTGCCTGGGCTTGTTTGTGAAAGTAGGCAGTGTTCATATCCCCTGCTTTGAGCCAAAAATTGCAGGATTTTAATCTCCAATATTCTTCTTCAGCTAAGCAAGCCTTGTGGTAGCACTGCTGAAAATGAGATTCCTGATCTAGCACCTCCTTAGTAATTATGTCATTCTCCATGCTCTTTTGGTGGGAGTCAAGCAAGGCTTTCAAGGATTTTCTATCTGTAGCCGGATTAGACAGAGTTTTTTCCCATCTTTTGAGAGCTCTTTTTACCCCTCTCATTTTTTCTTGCCATATATAAAAAGGCGAGCCTTTGACCGACTGATTCCAGCAATCCTTGATAATTTGCATGAAGTGTGGATTCTTAATCCAGAGCAGGCTAAAATGAAATGGGATAGGGCCCAAATCAAGATGAGAAAGAATCTCTAGTTTAATGGGCTTATGGTCCGAAATGCTATTAGGAAGAATTTGCATTCTTGGTTCTAGGCCTAGTAGCAAGAAGGAGCTTTGAATAAAGAATCTATCTAGCCTGGCCGCAATATGGCCAGGGCTTAATCTTTTGTTAGACCAAGAGTACTTACAAGAAGAGGATTTGATATCCAATATGTCCCAGTCCTACAAAATTTCCTCCACCCATTCCCTTGCTGGATCACGTACTATGCTGCCTCCCCTTTTTCCGGATGAATTGAGAATGAGGTTGAGGTCCCCGGCTATAATGATATTCTCCATGTTTGTTAAATCTACTTGTTGCCTTATGGAGTCCCAATATTTATTTTTTCCCCAACATTGACTGGAGAGTAAACATTAAAAAGAAAAAAAAATTCCATGGTGTCTAGGTTCTGCATTTTCAGCAGCAACCAGTGGGTATTTCTAGCCTCAAATAGGATTGCAAATTTGCTCATGTTCCATAAAGTGTTGATTCCTCCTGAGGCTCCCCAGGAAGAGATTGCTCTTGCTTCACTTTTGTGCCAGAGTTTCTTGCTTCTTTGGAGGAAGACTATGTCTTCCAGCTTTGTCTCCTGGATGAGAAGTATGTCTGGGGTCTCTGTTCTGATTAAGTTTCTGATGGCTTCTTTCTTAGCTTTACTCCCCATACCTCTACAGTTCCAGGAGATGATATTCATTATTTGTGTTTCTGGTGGGCTGCCTTGGAGCCTTCGATCTGGATTTTTAGCATCTTTGACTTTGGAGCTAATAGTTTTTCCAAGGTTGGTTGGTTGCCCTGAAGTTTTTCTTTGTAGGTCTCCTGCTCCCTTTTTTCTCTGTCCGTTTTCTGGCCTCTTGTAGATCTTCTTACTGAGGTTTGGGACTCGCCTATTTTCTCTTCCTCTTCTGATCCTTCAGATTCCTGTTCTTCTTCCTCCTCTTCTAAAATCTTATCTTTGGGATTGACTCCTTTGGGGGAGGTTGAGGGGGTAACTTTTCCTGAAGGAGCTATTTTATGGACCTCGGTCTCCTGGGTCATTTATGTCTCCTTTTGTAGCTTGATCTCCTGGGTGCCCTCTATTTACGAGCTCATAGGGTCATACTTGTTTTCTGGTGCAGTCTTGGTCGGGATCTCGGGAGCAATAGTCTGGTGAGGCCCTTTGCCAGTAGGGCCTCCGGGTTTCTAGTTCTTAGGGTGAGATTTGGATCTCTTGACTTGGTTCCATCCGTGCTCCTTCCCTTGCGCAGGCTCATTGTTGGTCAGGCAATCTCTGGTGAAATGACCATAAACATGACATTTCCAGCATTTGAAGGACAGTTGTTCATAATCTAGTTTCTATAGATGCATCCAACTTCTGACCTTTATTGTGATGGCCTCTAGTAATCTCACCTCCAGATAAACCTCTACACAGATCCTGGCACAGTCGTATAGATCTTTTTTATTTTCTCAGTCTATGAATTTCCCCAGGGCATTTCCAATATGTCTCAGTGAGTCCCAATTCCAACAGTGCACTGGAAGATTTGGAAGTCTAACCCATACCGGGACTGCTTTGGTTACATCAACTGTAAAATCAAACTCCGGGGTCCAGTTGTTCAAATACAAACCCTGAGGGCCCATAAAGTAGGGGTCGTTTTGGAAGATTAGGTCCTTGTCTTCCTTTGATGTGAATTCGAAGAGGAAGAATCCTCTCCCCAGAAAATATGAGGTGACATTTTCCATGATTAGCAGCACCCAGTTTTTGTTGACCCAGCTCTCGGTGGATTTTGGAGACGACGATAGTCCTGTGAACTAGTCAATGAGAGCCCATTCAGCTAATGACAGAGCAACTTGGATCGGGGTTTCTGGAGGAAGAGAGATCACCAAAATATCATCTAGTTTTTTAACAAACTTCGCTTCTTCTACTGTTTTCTTCTTAGGGAGACCAGCCAAGAGCTGGGAGAAGGCCTTAGCAAGCGATCTCGATGGGGGAGGCGGGGGAACCACCTGAGGAGAGCCCAACCCTTCCATACATTCAATCCCTAGGAGTGGGAGGGTCAAAAACCGACAAATTGGTCGATGAAACGGCCCAACCACTGCATGCAGAACACCGCAGGGTTCAGTAACGCCGAGAGCGGGCAAGATCTCAGATTGCAAGACGCGCTGCGTGAGGGCCTCAGGGTTCAGCTGCAGAACGCGCGCGCAATTTTTCTCCCTCCTCCAGTTCAAGTGTTATTAACCATAGAGTTAAAATATCTTGTCCTTCCTATTATTTGTTCTAGGGTTAACATATTTTCTTCATTAAATTTCATTAAAATATTAATATATAACTTCATTCTTTCCATCTATCTTTTTCTTATAAAAATGTATGCTTCCAAAAAGTTCCTCAGTGATCCAACCAATGTAGATCTTTGAGTTCCTCGAGCTTTTTGGTATAAAAATATTGGAAATTTCCCTCATATTGCAATCCTTTTAGGGAATGTGATCTTACTATCCAAGAACTTCTCAAAATGTGGTCATTCTCGTTGGGATAAAACTATTAATTCAAAAGTTGAGACTTGTATAATGGAATATCTAATTGTTGAGAGAGAGCCCCCTTTAATTCCACAATGAGAATTATTGATTTGTTTGTAAGTCCTACAATATTCTATTCACTGAAATAACCACCAACAAACACTACTATTTTAAACAAACACTACTATTTTAAATTAGGAATTATCAAGGTCTCTCTCAATTGTGTAATAGGCCACAAACGCTAGAAATAATTTCTTACTAATATATTAAGTATAATTTTGCATGAGTAATGGTATTAATCATTTTATTTGAGAAACTTCACCATCACATTTTATTGGGATTCAAAATAGTTGGCCCCTTTAGATACCAATGAACTTCAATGAATGATAATTAAGTTATTCAAAGTAAAAATATTAGATACCAAAAGCATGCCTCCTCTCATCCATTGACTTAGAAATACTGTATCATTGGGATATTTATTGTTATGTTTATTTCCTAGCCCATATTCCTCACCTTTTGTGTTTGTCTCCAAAAATATTCCTGCAAATAATCCCCACTATGAAAAACATATCCATCTTCCATTTCCAAATCCTCTCCATATAGCTCGTCCTTATCATTTTTATGATCATGGAACTTTTTATCTTAATTTGGAAATATCGTTAAAAATATTTATGGATAAGAATCTCTAACAAAAATATACACATTGCATTGTTCCTAATTTCATTGATAATTTTTTCTATATCTTCTTCAAAACAATTAATTTCATAGTTATTTTTTTTTTTCTCATTTAAAAAAAAAATACTAGTAAACCTAAAGAAATAATATCAATTGAAGCATATCCATCCATATATAGTTCTATTCATTCTTTTTCTTCTTTCCATGGTACAATGATAAATGAACATTAACTCTATATAATGCATAGCACAATGGGATGTAACACTTTAGTAAGACATTATTTCCTTTCAAAATTTTAATAGATTAAGTACAATATTACATTTAGGTTATTTATACTTAAAGGAGATAATATATTTATGCATATTACATTGATATTGCATCTCCCTTCTTTTGTTGACTGCAAAAATAAAAATGAAGCAGAAGACCAGAAACTCACATATATAGACGCTAATGGGAAAAGGTGAGGATGGACAGCTAGGCTTTGTTTAATGTCTCAAAATTAAACCAATGATTTGACTAATTAGTTAGTAAGTTTAGGAGTTTCTTCTCTTTCAAAGTATTAATCCTACCACACTAGTACATATGGCCTATTTTCGTACTTTCTGATCTCATTTCAACAATAGCTCAATGAATGTTTATTATTGTTCCAAAAATCATGGCTAGGCCTATTCGTTGAAATGATTTTATTGCAATTACAATACAAGTGTCACTTCGTTGTTTTGATGATGGAAAATATTGTTTTTATGATAAGAAAAATCTTATGTGATCAATCTAGAAGATGTTTTGCAAATATTTTCACGTGTCATTCATGGAGTTATCTAATCACACCAAAATTTCCATGTGTTGTAATGAGGATTATATGGAAAAAAATAGATATGTTGTTCTTGCAATAGACTAAAAGCTCCATGTGTTAGTTGTTTTGTGATTTAATCGTATCAAAATTTAGACAAGTCAAACTATAATAACTCCATTGAAACTGAGTTTATAAGTTATTTTATTCTCAAAGCTACCCTATGGAAATTTTAAGCAAATTTAATTCACCGCATATCTATTTCCTTGTCACCATTCATGGCACTGCAACTCCAACAACCATAGTCATTGGTCTTCCTTGCAATTAATAACCAAATTCTTTTCTCACTGGGTGATTAATGATATAGCAGGAACCCTTCATGAGAATAGTATCAAAGGGGTAGGCATGTGTGACAAAAATCATTGTTTCCATGTACTCACAATATTTCATGTTTTTGGCACGTATTGATGAGATCACCATTTTTGGCGGATGTAAAAGCTATGTATTACCATTAATTCATCTCTTGAGTTTATTTCTCATGGAGAGATCCATGGTGTCTAAAATGCCTTTTTATTAGCTACGTATGGGGTAATGGAAGTCCAAGTCATGTATCATTTTGTATATGTTTTAAGGTAATCTCACTATACTGGGTGCATGATGTAAATATGAGTCCATAAAATCATGGTCGGTGATAGGTGTAGAGGAGTCATATGTCAATCCTATGTACTTATCACAAATATGTATTTTCTCTATGAAGCTTTGTATGCATTGTAATTTAATGGATATCATTGTCCAAAGTCAGTTGGAGTCATGGTCATTGAGTAGTAGTCTTTTGCAATTGGAAAGGAGGCTTATTGCAACATGCAGATGTGTTGTTATAGTTGCAGAATGTATGATTGAAACTCCATTACATGCTTAGGGGGAGCATGTTCGTTCTTCAAAGTTTTCATGTCACTGTTTTGATATATGTTGGCAACCTTGTTTCCTTGTTTTACATGCTTATTTTTCATAAGATACTTCTTGGCTTGTATTTGAATGGTGTTGAGCATGACAAGGAGAGTCCTACTCTCATCTAACATTATTGGCACTGTACATTAGTGTTTTCATGGCCCTTTTCCATTGATCTAAAAGGAGAAGAGAATTTGGATAGAGATGTAGCTTCAGTATATGGAGATCAACCTCACATGTTGTTGAGGTTGACATCAATGCCAAAGGGGGAGTTTGTTGGCATTGTAGTGTTGCCATTGATTTTAATGGGTTGGGGATATTTCTTGTCATGTGCATGTGTGATGGATGTTTGGTGATGGTCCTGTTGGTTGGAATTGATGTCAACTTAGTTATGGAATGGCTTAGTGGAGGAGATGGATTCCATACATGTTGGTTCGATATGTTGCTACTGCAGGAGGTTGGATTGTCAGTCTAGTTATTTCATATGTCTCTACATGTCTTGGAGATGATCCTTCATGTGTTGATTTTTGGCTACATGATCTGAGTTGACTCAACTCCCAGATTTAACCAAGATCTTTTGATTTCATGATGTGATTAAAATTGTGTTTAAAATAGCATAAAGGAACATAAATTTATGTTGTAAAGAAGAAGGATATGACAAGAAACGAAGATTGTATAGGAGGGACTAAGTCTCCAGGCCTCGATGTCAAGATGGTGTAGGTCACTACATTAATCGTTATCAATAGTGATGATGTACATAAGAGGTGACATCACTATCATACAAGGAAAATGCCCTCACGCAGGAGTGGGTCCAAGAGATGTTCTGCTAAAAATCAAAAAGGACTCCTATTAGTATGACATAAAATCATGCATGAGGATAATGAACATCCTGCCAACATGACATCAAAGGGATCTCAATGGAAATATACATGGCAACACATGAGTATCCCATCAGCATAACGACAAAGAGATCTCAAATAAAAATATGATGAATCATGACAACAAGTACATCCCACAAATGATTCCGCATCACATCAAACAGGAACGATGAGACAAGTAAGAAACAACATCTCACATCAAACATCAAACAGGGATCTATGTAACACAATTTATAACAAAAGAAGTACATGAAGACACTGCATATACCTCACATCCAGGGGCAATTTAAAGAAAAGGATGTCAAACTATTGAAGTTGGTCGTAGCATCAATCTTGCTGCACTGAATCTCATGGAATGACTACTCGCACATTGAATGCTAACACCTGCACTCCACTTAGAAAAGTAGCGAAAAAATTAAATGAAAAAATGGAAAACCTATATGCCCCATCAGATTTGTGGCGTCGAATAGTGAAAAATCGACTATCAAATTTCTGAATTTTGAGAAAATGAAAATATGGGGCTTAAGAAATCTTTTAGATCCCCCTTAGATTCCTTAAAGATTCCCTCCTTGGAGTCCTCTAAAAATCTACTACTTAGATCAAGAAACTAACTATGCCATCAAGTTCATATCGTTGAGAGGTGTAAGATGGACATAACATTTGTCCAATTTGGACACTGCAAAAATTTCACTCTCCTGAGAATTTCGCCTAATCATGGTTCTGCCTACCTTTTCTCTGGGTTCATGGTTTCACCTACAATAAATTAATTAAAAATACAGTCTTGGTTTCCATGTGCGCTCCTAGTTCCTCCATGCTTTTGGGCGCACTGACAAATGGGTTTATATACAATTTCGGGCGGATATTACAAAGATATGGTTTACCCTTATGGTAAAAATCCCAAATTATATTGAGGAGGTTGGGTGGTCAAACCCTAACCCCTCCATTTTTACACACATTTCATTTTTTTAAATAACCCTGCATATGTATTATTTTATGGGTGTTGGGTCCGCATTGGGCAGCCCACCCCTTAACTCTCGTAGACATTGGATGGTGTGTTGTTTGTTGTATTAAATGGGAGGCCGCATTAATGAGCACGGTCATTGGTTATGGTTGCATGTGTGAGGGTGCTCGTGAGGCAGGCCGACTACACCAGTCGAGTAGGTTTGAGCCCCATCACCCTTAGCTTATATATGGTAATGTGTTTAAAGGGTGGGGGCATGGGCCAGGTCCACTGGAGC
This sequence comes from Pinus taeda, assembly GCA_000404065.3. Taxonomy (NCBI): domain Eukaryota; kingdom Viridiplantae; phylum Streptophyta; class Pinopsida; order Pinales; family Pinaceae; genus Pinus; species Pinus taeda. The sequence continues at coordinate 28,635 of APFE030217045.1, read as the reverse complement.
TAGCCCATCCACCACCCAATACATGATACAACATGTTACGTGGGTTGGGGTTGGAGGGTCAATGAGCATCATGGCCCGTCAACCCACCTTTCTTTTTAATAATTTTTTGTTATGTCATTTGGGGGTGGTAGGGGTGTTTGGTCGCCACCTCATTTATAATTTATTATTTTTATTTTTATGTATAAAATATATTTTTCAAATTTGTCTAATATAGGGGTTATTATAAAAATTAACGTTCCAACAAATTGACCCACTTTCGCGAGCTAGGTTTCATGCCTCAGGGTCGGTCAAACTGTAGGATACTTAAACCTAGTCCACAACCCAACTTTGACCAAAACTTTGACTAGCTCATTCTCCCTCATATGAGCTCAGATTAACGAGCCGTTTGCATCGTTGCAATTAGGATGATGAGATCTACACTCTGGTCCTAGTTTGAAAGCATTCTGATCACTTTGATTTTCAAGCTGCCATAAGCCCTCTTTGTCCTGTGCGTGTCTTGGAGCCACCTGGATCACCTCCATAGTGAGGAGCTTTTGGTCCTCCAAAAGCATGAAAAATAATCTGCAACTTCTCTGTACCTTGTATGCATCATAAGTGTCCTGAAAGGTCTCACTTCCATCTCCTTCACCTTTGTTCTTTGGAGCCTTATGCGATGAGCCGACACCTGCAACCTCTGCAACCTGTAGTACATTGTTTTGCAAATTACATGCTTGACTTAGATGATGAACTAATGACCCAAGCATCCCATACTTGCCAGTAGTTTATAACACATACTCGGTGGTCATGTTTACATCAAAATGGAAACAATACCCCAACTACAAAAACAAGGCCAACATATCATCGTTTCTTCAACAAGTGATGGAAAACACATCATCGCTACAACACATGATTTACAAAGATAGGGCCAAACACTATTTTTTCTTTGACAAGTGATGGAAACACAACATCACTTTCAAGGTGTAAAATCCAACACAAATTAAGACTAGACATCATTGTTGCCTAACAAGTGATGGAAAACACATCATCACTTTTACATTTTAAAATGCAAAAAATGATTTACAAAATCACGACCATGACAAGCTAACATATATAGAAACCATTTTTCACTTATCGTTGTGACTGGATCACCCCCTATGGTGTTTTTTCTTATCGAACAATTGTTTCACATGGTTCATGCAACGACAATTTGTTTTCAAGGTTCTGCTCTGGATGGAGCCTCCAACATGTGGCTCTTTGATGGCTACATCTATCGCAATGACTACAATAGGAATTCTTCCTTGAGATCTACTAAACATGCTTCTTTACCTACTATTGAGAGGGTCTTTCATGCCTCCTCCTTGGATGTGCTACTATTCTTTTCCAACACTTAGAAAATGTATGGTTATGTAATCCACAAAAATTACATGTTTTTTGATTCCATTATTTGCATTCATCTTTAGCAACATGATTATAATCGAAATGAATATTCAAATATTGAAACTAGTTATACCTTTCCTCCTTGTCTCTAGTGTAAGTATGGAGATGAGAGCTTATCTCAACTCCTTCCCTGCAATGGGTGCTACCATGGGATGATGGGGATGTTTTCCCATCATTCTATTTCCTCGGTGATTTCAACAATGTCTCAGAAGCATATGACACCTTCAAGCATTCTCCTTTGGTGTATCTCACACCTGCAAATCAATGTTTATGCACAACCTCCAAAGGTTGAGTTATGCCTTGGTTATTAACACCAAGTTCTTTTTCTTCCCTGTGCCTCGTCCTCGTAAGGAGCCTCATGTTTGTCCCTGTAATTGGGATATCCAAATCTCCAACAAAAATCATACAATGTGAAGATGAAACTGAAAGGAAATCAACATCTTTTACCTCCTCTGTCGATTTGGAAAGAAATAATGAGGGTTTCTCATCATCTATTGTTGGTGGTTCACTAGCTGTTTTGGCTTATTCCCCAACTTCCTTTTTAACATACCCATGTCCTGTCTAATGGGGTAACTCTTCTACTTTGACGTGGTTGACAATTCCTTCGGCATTAGTGCCCAACCCTTTTCCTTCATACCCCATTCTCGTCAATAGTTTGGAGCCAATTCCTATGGTATGATTTAAAAAAATAGTGAGATCATCATCAAGACACACACATGAATTCAGAGAACTACATTTTACCTTACATAGGTCACATTGTAGCTTTTCCAAGGCCTCATCCTTAGCATGCAAATGTTGTAGCAAAATTTGCTTTTCTTCTTTCTCTTCATGTAGAAGCATCTTCAATTCAACATTCTCTATTTGGAGATTCTGGTTGTTGTGCTTCAGTTCTTCCAAGGCCTCTTTTATGGCTCACAATTGAAGCTGCAATTGCTCCTTCTCCTCTCTCTCTTTCTATAGAGTTTCATACATTAAACCGCACTTTTCGAAATTTTGAACATGGTCTCGTACATTGCTTTTTCATCCTCTATCACTGCATGTTCCATTGTTCACACTTCCAATTCACATCCACGCAAAGACCATTCTGATACCAAACTTTATCCAAGTTTACTCAACTCCCAAATTTAACCAAGATATTTTTCTTTCGTTATGTGATTAAAATTTCATTTAAAATAGCATAAAGCAACATAGATACATGTTGTAAAGAAGAAGGAGTGGACAAGAATCAGCAACATAAAATAACAAGATGTTGATAATGGAGTTTGTTTAGGAGGGAATATGTCTCCGAGCCTCGGTGTCAAGATGGTGTACGCCACTTCATTAAGCACTGTAAATAGTAATGATGTACATAAGAGGTGATGTCACTATCATACAAGGAAAATTCCTTCATGCAGGTGTGGCTCCAAGAGATGTTCTGCTACAGAAACTCTCATTCAAAAAGGACTCCTATCAATATGGCATAAATTCATGCATGATGATAATGAACATCCCATAAACATGGCACAAAAGGGATCTCATTGTAAACATACATGGCGATACATGAGTATCCCATCAACATAATGACAAAGGTATTTCAAAAAAAAGCATGACGAATCATGAAAACAAGTACATCCCAAAAATGATTTTGCATCCCATCAAGTAGGAATTATGAGACAAGTAAAAAACAAGATCCCACAACAAACATCAAAAAGGGATCTGTGCAGCGTAATGCATAGCAACAGAAGTACATGAACACACTACATATAACTCACATCCAGGGGCCATCTGAAGAAAAGGATGTCAAACTATTGAAGCTGGCCATACCATCAATCTCATTGTGTCAAATCCTATGGAATGACTACTCGCACATTGAATGCTGACACCTACACCACTTAGAAAAGTGGCCAAAAAATCAAATGAACAAATCGAAAATCTAAATGCACCATCAAATTTATGGCGCTGAATAGTGCAAAATCTACTGTCAAATTTCTAAATTTTGAGAAAATAAAAATCTGGGGCTTAAGGAATCTTTTAGATCCCTCCTAGATTCCTCAAAGATTCCCTCCTCTGGGTCCTCTGAAAATCTATTGCTCAAATTAGGAAACTGATTGTGCCATCAAGTTCATGTCACTGAGAGTTGTAAGATCAACATAAAATTTGTCCAATTTGGACACTAGAAAAATTTCACGCTCCTGAGAATTTCACCCAATCATGGTTCTCCCTGTGTTTTGTTTGGGCTCATGGTTCCACCTGCAATAAATTAATTAAAAATTATAGTATCATTTTCTGTGTGCACTCCTAGTTCCTCCATTCTTCTAGGCGCACTAACAAATGAGTTTATATACAATTTCAGCGGATATTACAAACATATGGTTTTCCCTTATGGTAAAAATCCCAAATTATATTGAGGAGATTAGGTGGTGAAACACTGACCCCTCCATTTTTATACACATTTCATTTTTTTAAAACAACCTCGCATATATATTTTTTTAGGGGGATTGAGTCCGCATTGGACAGCCTGCCCCTTAACTCCCATAGACGTTGGATGGCGTGTTGTTTGGTGTATTAAATGGGAGGGTGCGTTAATGAGCACATTCGTTGGTTGTGGTTGCATGTGTGAGGATGTCTGGGAGGCGGGCTAGCTGCACCGGCCGGGCGGGTTCGAGCCCCACCACCCTTGGCTTATATATGGTAATGTGTTTAAAGGGTGGGGGCGTGGGCTGGGTCCACTACAGGTGGGCCACCCATCACCCAATATATGATACACTATGTTATGTGGGTTGGGGTTGGAGGTTTGACAGGAGTCATGACCTGTCGACCCGCTTTTTTTTTAAATATTTTTTTGTTATGTCTTTTTGGGGTGGCGAGGGTGGTGGCCTGCCACCTCATTTATACTTTTTTATTTTTATTTTTATGTATAAAACATATTTTTAAAACTTGTCTAATATAGGGGAGATTAGACAAATTAACGATCCAAGAAATTCACCCACTTTCGGGAGCTAGCTTTCATGCCTCGGGGTCGGTCAAATTGTAGGATACTTAAACCTAGCCCATAACCCAACTTTGACCAAAAATTTGACTAGCTCGTTCTCCCTCATAAGAACTCAGATTAACTAACCATTCAAATTGTTGTGATCAGGATAACGAGATCTATGCTCTAACCCTAGTTTGAAAGCTTTCTGATCACTTTGATTTTCGAGCTTCCATAAACCCTCTTTGTCCTGTGTGTGTCTCTGGAGCCACCTAGATCACTACATGTACTGGAGGTGCTTCTATGAGTGTTATATATAGTTGGATGTCTTGATGTTGCCGTTGCAAGAGTTGGAGAATCTGCGACAGACTTGTCACAGAGACTTGGGGGAATCTTTAGATGATGAAGAATATGGTCCAATAGGTGTAAGAGGTTCTAGGTTGAAGTACATATGTTTTTACTTACTCTTCCCCCAGTGGCATGGAGGATGGGTCATCAATGTGATTGGAAAGCTCTAGTCACTCGGAGGTAAGCCCACACAAGTGGATGAAAGGTCCAGTCAATTCTAGGCAGGCCTGTGCGTGTAACTGAACCATTTCACAAGTTTTTCTCCACATTCCTCACATTGTTTGTGTAATTTTTATGTTGTGGCAACATTATTGATCAGAACGTTTCAGTTTATGATAGTAAAAAATTGTGGGACCTCTAGTAGTTCTTTGTAATTATTGATTTGATCAGCTTAGTTCATACATATAATCGAGGAAGGTCAGTGATATTTTGGTTAGATGAGTGATGTGTTGAGAGAGAGTGTGTGTGGAGAAGAGTGTGCAAATTGTGTGAGTTATATTATGCAAAAATTTTTAAGCAATTTGCAGTTGTAGTCGTGGTGAGCTGAAGTATGCTTCAACCATCATACTCGTGTAATATCTAAGAAGATGATGTGTGGATTGGATAGTATTTCGAGGATTTATTTTGTAGCTTGTGTGGAGAATTTTTGTCGAGGTTTTGATGGGAGCTAGTGCTACAAACTTGTTCTTTGTTTGTGCTTTGATGCTATGTTGATGTAGCGTTCGTGTTGAGCAAGTTTATGAGTCTAGTATGAAAATATATGAAACGAGGCTCACATGGAGGAAGTGAAGGCACAAAGGATTCAGAGTATACAGTAACTTGGCGGATTTAGTACAAGGAATATATTTCTCCATCCAATAGGAGTTGGATAGTCCAATGGTAGCTGGATGAGGATCGTTGATCATGGTAGCCTTTAACTAATGGTAGTTTGTAGATCCGAGAGAGAAATAGTTTCATGTTTGAAAGGGTCAACATATTGTGAAAGAAGTCGAGTCTTCCTACTATGGTTGTTGCTAATGCATGTACAATTTGTTTAGCTATTTAATAAAAGAATTGAGTAGCGTAGCAATAATAGGGTGGTTCTTTTTCCTGTGAAGGGTTTTCCACTAGACATACTTGTGTCCATTGTGTTGATTGTTTTTATGATTTCATGTGTATTTTTAATGCTCTGATATATAGTTTTTTGTTTCCTTTTATGCTTGTTTGAAAAGAATAAGAATTTGTACAAAATTTTAAATGTGCCATCACTGCTAATTCACCCTCACCTCTCAATAGTGATCTAGTTTCTAACAATGCCATCTTTGACTACCACTCATCAGTGATAAGGGCTAATATCTATTATTACATAAACCTTTAAAAACTTAAGTGTTTTAATTAATCTAGATCATAGGGTGCACAAGTCCAATAGCATTATTTTCTTTACATATTATTAAGGTAACTTAGTAACTTAGTCTTTATATTTCCAATAATAATAAATAACTTTAATCACCAATGGATTCTATGAATATTTAAAAAGAGAAATAGGGTCCAATTCAATCATGGTGGAAATCTACAGACAAAATCATTGGCAGTAAAAGGTCTAGATAAAATTTGTGAAATGTTAATTTGTTGAAGTATCACAAGAATGGTGTTCATTTCATGAGGAAATAAATGCATTTCCTAAGTTATGGAATACATTTTTTGAGGCCATGTGTGCATTTTCTAAGGAAGGGAATGCATTTTTTGAGGTATGGTGTGCATTTTACAATGCATGGTGAGCATTTGTAGACTATTAAGATAACTTAGTTTTTCTCTTTCTAATTGTCTAGGATTTATTAAGATAGAAGGCAAAGGTCATAAGTAATTAGACTTAAAAAATATGTCAAACTTTATCGGTTCATAAATGGCCAAGAATACCAACAATGCATGCATATTTTAGGCATATTTGAATACTATGTACCATACATATTTCGAGCATAAATACCAACATAGTCACTTAGAATTCTATGATTGTAGGGTATCTCATACATGGTTATGCTAAAAAGGAAATTAAAATATTTGAAAAAATAGAACATTCCAACTTAGAACCAAACAATTTCATATTTATTGGCGTTCGCTCCACATATTGCCACATTGGCCTAGTAGATGACGGTAGCAAATATTTTCATCATATGAGTTAACTTTCTAGAATTTCACCTATATTGGAATAATATTGTTGTATGGATGACGTCCTTAGCTAGACAGGATGCCTAGATGATTTAGAGTGAGAATTAAAGAGGAAAACATGTGCCACAAGAGAAAATGGAATAAAATTTAAAGCAAATGTTGTTAATTTATAGTCTCCATTGGGAATCAAATAAGATGTTGTTAAATGAGTGAAGTTCTTAAATATATATTTTTATTCACTCTATTAATTATTATCACAATGGTTCATATTGAATTCATTTACATGTAAAGTTAGCTAATCTTCTTATTTAGAATGGAAGTCATAAAGTCATGTTACCTATTAATATTGTTCCATTAAATGCCAATAGTAAATCAATAGTACCACATCAACCAATGTGATTTTTTAATAAGGGGATGAATTCAACAGCAATGAATCCCTTCCTATCCATGCCTATATATGATAATCATGGAAATTTTTCCTCACATAGATTGTTACCAATAATTTTGTTGAAGACAAAATAGCAACCTCCATGTAGCATTATTGGCTAACTAGAATTTATAGAGGGAGCTGTGTGTGTTGGAGGTTTCCCATATTACACTTGAAGGATGTGTTTGTTTATACTAATAAGCACAGGGAAAAATTTTGTTTATATAAACTTATTTTAGGACATGAACACTACGAGAATAGAGATATATTATCTTATGATATCAAGGGTATAAGTTTCTTTTATGAAAATATATGCATCTTGAAAAGTTGTTAATTTGAATTGCTAATTTGGGATCACATTTTGTAATTAGAAAAAATCTATGATAATCAAGGAGGATATCTACGACTACGCAACTCTTCCACTAACTCAATGGTTCTCTATCTTCTTGGTATTTTTCCCAATCTTCCTGGACCATTTCGAGGCCCTAAATGATGTTTTCTAGAGTTCATGGGGCTAAGTTTTGCCATGGAATCCCTTGGCCTTAGTAAAAGTTGTAGTTCTTAACGTGTTCTTTCCAATGAACTAGTATGCATCCCAAACATATATTGTATGAAAAATATATGCCATTGGGGATGTTGATGTATAAATTAACTATTTATATGCTTGCAAACATTTTTGTGTTGCATCTTCTAGGTTTAGGGTTTTAGATCTATTCACTTCAATATTTATGTTAAAAGGAATTTATTTTATCCTCTTGTAATAATTTTTGTGAATTCATGTAGCCAACATCCTTAGCTCTTCAGATATAGCTACAATCATTCTAGCTAGCTTTTATTCCACAATATTTTGGCATTTCATTTATTAATAGAAGTTGGGTTTTCACCATATTACCATGCTCTCTGATATGTTTCCCTTTGTGTGTGAATTTTGTTCCTTTAAGTCCTTTTATTTCATTCTTTGTGTAACGTAGATCATTGTTATTATATCCATCTACTCCTTGTTGTTTCTTGGTTCATGCCCCCAATGAGGTTATGGCATAGATAATTGGGTGTCAAGCTAGTCCCACTTCGTAATGATTTCTATTATTAACCCAAGTGATCTCCAACAGTAGAAAATAACAAACATGAAAAATTATGAGATCCTGTGAGGTTGTTTCCTAAATAATAACTTGCGCCACATAGGAATGAGATGATAGAAAAAAATTTAGGTGTTTAATAACTTTTTTTCTTACAAGAACCTCCCACTCAAATCTTAACAAATAAATGATCTAGCTTATGTATGACATATGCAGAATTAAATACTTGAGACATGTGTATTTGTAATTTCTTTTAACTTTTTAAGTGCTTTAAGTCCATTAGTTTATGTTGATATTAAACACACATAGCACCCATATAATGGAGCAAATAAACATCAACACATAACAACAAATTTAATCTAGGAGTTCACCCGAATATCGTGGGCTACATCTCCTTGAGCTTTTGTCGTCTTGACTTGGCTGTTTGGGATTATGGTAAAGTTTCTTTTACAAGTTTGACACTTAACTCCAAAGTTTACTGAACTAAACCTATGGGCTTAGAATACCATCTATATCCCTGTCATGGTTATCATCACTCTGCAAACAAATCTAAGCTCCCTTAGACTTGATTACTTCAATCAGTGCACTAAGCTTCCATGAGCTTCTTGATGGCACTAAATCCTTTAGAATTATTTAAATATCACTAAAATTTCTTCTGCTATCTCCAACACATATCAGACACCAAAAATAGACTGATCATTTGCTCAAAATGAGCACTGCATCACCAAACTAGGCCTTCCTCCACGGTTGGCACTAGGTTGCCTAAAAATTTCCTGTATCATCTCAGCCTTTAGAAGTCTTCAAATGCTTCTATGAATCCCTGAAATGGATTCAAAATGATCATTATAGTAAGGAATGAATATTGGTTCGCTAAGAATGAGTACTGGTAGCTCCTACAACTACCTCCAACCCATGGTGGCCCTGAGCTCCAAAATCTCCCTGGATGAAAATATCTATGAAGATGAATTCTCCAGCTTCTTTGTACTATTCCATTGGCTTCAAAAGGCTCCAATTAGCCGATCTAGCCTCTTGTTTCACTATCCCTGGCCAAAAACTACTCGTGGAATGCATTTAGTCAATATCCCCTAGGGATACTCCACTAAATCTGGTGAGCTCGCACTTCACTCTAGTTAAATTTAGCAAAATCTTCCTTTTTAGACGCTCCACCAATCTTAACCGTTGGAGCTAGCTATTACCATAACCATGAGTGTCAGCGTGCATGTGATAGGTATAATCTCGGGCATTTAGGGATCAAATTACATTATTCTGGTGGTCAACACACAAACTACGTGGTTTGTTGTCAAACGACGACACGTGAGTAGTTGTCGGAGGACCACTGTTGGTCCTAACCCCCAAACCTGTACTGGTTATAAATTAAATATAAATCACAACCATTATGTGTTAAGAATCATCGTCGGTGGAGTTGGTAGAGCATTGGTTGGTCTTGTCGAAGGTCACAGGTTCGATTCTATCAGACCCCAACAAAATTTTACAATACCATTCCAGGGCCACATGGTGGTCTCTGGGTTCGCCATGTGTCAGCACCTGATTGGCCACCCAATAGGGAATATTTTGTGGAATACTCCTTGGAATACACTTTTTTTAATATTTTCAAAAATCAAATTATTCTTGGTCAAATTTCCATCAATTGCAGTTTACTAGACTTTTCAAATTGTGATAACTCCTTCATACAGTGTCAGTTTTTTGAACGGTTTGTAGCACCATAATTAGGAGGACGAGATCTATCCAGTTCCTCTAGTTTGACACTCTTTTGAACACTTTGAAATTTGAGCTATCATTAAGGTCCTGAATCAATATCTGATCACTCCTCCCCATTGGGAATCTTTTGGACCCCAAAAGACTAATGTACTAATATGTACAGTAGATCAAAGCATAGCACCCTCTTCTTTTAGCCTCCATACACTTGCCTTGCATGGATACTGCCTATGAACCAAAAATCAAAGTTAGTTGACACTTCCCTTCCTAGATGCGCTTGTCCTCCTATTAAGAACTGTCTTCCTTTATCTGATTGAAAATTTCCATTGAGAAGGTTTACATAAGGTAGTTGAACATCGCTTCCTTAATCATTGATCCATGGTGGCTCAAACAAATGTCAGATTACATGATAAAAACATGCATACTTAACTGAAATTTTCATATGCACCAATAAAATTATGTTTTATTGTGTCAAGAAGTCAAACCACTTCTTACCAAGCCATTTCTATGGCAACTTTTGTTGTTGCAAATCTTCTTCTGACATCTTGTCGAAAAAAACAACATAATTCGAGAAATAACTTGACGACATAAACTCTTGCTCCATCAAAAGAAACAAATTTCACATCATGTGAATCATCATCATGTCTTTACATCTTGTATACAAATGGTCAACTAAACCATAAGCCGAGAAAAACATAACCTTTTCAAACAACTGACTCTCCAAGTAAAGCATGTACAAAAAGAACTTGACGATTCTTTTTGAAATTAGAAAGAATTCCACCCCTTATGAAACACTTCATAATTACCTCCCTTTTTCAAACTTGGAGATAAAATCAACTTTTCCAAGTTGATATGACATTGCACGCATGTTTAAACAAAGCAATATGATGGTCGATTGCTTTCCATTATGTCAATTACACATACATGTTCAAATACAAGGAAATCATCAACATCCTTGTGTTCATACATACCATTCTCATGTATGTATTCATTTCTTCAACTTTCTCTTAAGCACAATCATAAGTACAAGATCCTTGATCATATATACATGTACCTTCGAAGCTGAAATGAATATAATTTTGCTGCTATAAAGTGAGTCTACATACTCAACTTTTCCATCCTGCAACTTGCATTCCATTAGCATAGAAATGCATAACATCAAAAGACATGCAACTTTAATTGAATAAGAACTCTAACCATTTCTTACCAATCCACCGCATAGGTGCTTCCTTTAACTGCACATTGACATCAACATGTGAATCATCCTGACACACATCAATTATGGAAACTTCCTTTCCATTCTTGTCAATCTCTTTTTCCAGTTCCTTCAAATTTCGTGGAAGCATTGTTGGATTCAAAGTCCAACACCTTTTAGGAATATGTCCTTGCTTATGGAAATAATTGAAACACATGTTCATCCTTTTTACAGCATAATGTGCCTTGTCCAATGGACCTTTGGCTTCTTGCCTCCTCTTCTTCAAAAGTTTCTTGTATGTGGCCATTTTCTTCCAGCATCTAGAAAAACCATGGTTAACCAAACCACAAAAGGAACATGCAATTGTTTCCAATGCTTATGTGGAAATTTACCATGCTTAACATAATTAGAAGATATGGGATTGAAATCAGTTTTATACCTTTCTCTTTCACCTTTTTTATCTTCATGAGAAGGTGAATCGAATGAAGAAGTGGCTTCCTTCGGAACACCATCAATCTCTTCAATGATTTTAAAGCTTTCACAACTCTCTTGTTCGAGTGCATGCTTATGATCACCTTCTTCTTGCAAAGTATGTTTCAAACAATGGCATTCCCCATGAATACAATCTTTTGCAAACTTGAGGTAGCGAACCTGAACTGAAACTCCTTCTAGGAACGATTTCAATTGCCTTCATGGTTGCTTTGGAACTTTCTCCATAAGATTGTCCAAATCCAAGACCCAAATACTTAGGCCTTTCCTCAACCATTATTGGCTCAACTATGCCTTGTGCATGTTTTCCCAATCCTTTTCCTTTATAGCCCATTTTTTACATCAACTTGGACACTATGCCTCTTGTACACTTTTCAAAAGAACCAACATAAACATTCTTAGAAGAAATTGAAGACAAACTAGAATTGTTTACCTATTCTTCAAACGGATACTTGACTAAGGCCTCTTTGGCAAGAAGGAGTTATGTCTCCATCTCATGCATCCTTTCAAGGTTCAAATTTGCAATATGGAGTTGGCTCTCCATTTCCTACAATTTGTAAAAAGTAACTACTTCTCTTCCTTTATGGAATTCAACTACTCTTGAAGTTTTGTGCTCTTCCTTTCATCTTCATACATTTGTTTCACCATATCAATCATGATGAACAAGTCACGCTTCATGTCTTCATCAAAGAATCTTATGAAGGAGGAGGATTTTGAAAACTCACTTGTAGAATTTTTCATTATAAAAATGAACAAAATAACTTCAACCAAATTCACAAAGCTTTCAAAATCTATTGACAAATTTATGAACTAAATGGCAGTAGAATCAAATTTTTATTCAAGAAGACTTTTGAAAACAAACCCTCTTGTGCTTCAAGGGTTTTACTTGAGGTCCTCTAGGTAAGGAGAATTCCTTTAGCCCTTCTTCCTTCTTGTCCTCTCCTAGACTTAGCTATCAGTAGCTTTGATCCCTTCACCTTTGCAGACTCAAACAATAGTCAGTTTACAGAACATCAAACAGTCAAATTCTTCATACTGTTTAAACACCTTTCAAGTCAAACAAGCAACCTTTTTCTCTATCAATGAAGCAGCTAGTTCTGATACCACCTAATCTGAAATGGGGATTTAATAAATTGTTATTCTCACAAAAACCTCCCACTCAAAGCTTAACAAATAAAGGATTTAGCTTATGTATGACATTTGTGGAATTAAATACTTGAGATAGGTGTATGTGTAATTTATTTTAACTATTTAAGTGTTTTAATTCCATTTGTTTCTGTTGATATTAAACACACATAACAACCATATAATGCAGCAAATAAACGTCAACACATAACAACAAATTTAATCTAAGAGTTCACCCAAATATCATGGGCTACATCTCCTTGAGCTTTTGTCATCTTGACTTGGCTCTTTGGGATTATGGAAAAGTTTCTTTTACAAGTTCCACACTTAGTTCCAAAGGATATTGAACTAAACCAATGGGCTTAGAATACCATATATATTGTTGTCATATTTGCCATCACTTTGCACACAGATCTAAGCTCCCTTAGACTTAATTCCTTCAGTAAGTTCTCTGAGCTTCCCTAAGCTTCTTGATGGCACTAACTCCTTCAGAATTATTTAAATATAACTAAAACCTCTTCTACTATATCAGACACCAACAATAGACTGATCATTTGCTGAAAATTAGCACTGCATGACTAAACTAGGCCTTTCTCCACAATTTGCACTAGGTTGCCTGAAACTGCCCTTTAGCATCTTGGCCTTTAGAAGTCTCCAGATTCTTCTACAAATCCATACAATGGATTTATAAGGCCCATTATAGTCAGGAATGAATGTTGGTTTGTTGAGAACGAGTACTGGTAGCTCCTACAACTACCTCCAATCCCTGGTGGCCCTAAGCTCCAAAATATCCTTAGATGAAAATCTCTATGAAGATGACTTCTTCAGCTTCTCTGGATCCATTGGCTTTAGAAGGATCTAATTAGCCTAGCTAGCCTCATTTTTCACTCTTCTTGTTGAAAAATACTCTTGGAATGCATTTAGTCACTATCCCCTAAGGATACTCCACTAAATTTGGTGAACTAGCACTTAACTCTAGTTAAATTTGGCAAAATCCACCTTTTTAGCTGCTTCGCCAAGCTTAGCTATCAGAGCTGGCTGTTACCACAACCATCAACATTGGTGCACATGTGATAGGTATAATCTCCAGTGATTAGGGATAACATTGCCTGGTTCTGGCGGTCAACATGTAAAACACATTATTTATTGGCAAACGGTGACATGTGAACAGTTGTCGGAGGACTACTGGTGGTCCTAACCCCCAAACCTGTACCAGTTATAAATTAAATATACACCGCGACCATTATGTGTTAAGAATTACCGTCAATGGAGTTGGTAGAGTGCTAGTTGGTCTTGCTGGAGGCCACAAGTTCAATTTCATCGAACCCCAACATAATTTTACAATACCATTCTAGGGCCATATGGCAGCGTTGGGCTTGCCACATGTCGACACATGATTGGTCACCGAAAAGGGAATATTTTGGGGAGTATTCGTTGGAATATAATTTTTTTAATATTTTCAAAAATCAAATTATTCTTGGTCAAATGTCCATGAATTGCAGTTTACTAGACTTTTCAAATTGTGATAACTCCTTCATACGGTGTTGGTTTTTCGAACCATTCATGGCACTGAAATCAGGAGGATGATGCGTATCCAATGGCTCAAGCTTTACACTCTTTCAAACACTTTGAAGTTTGAGATGTCATTAAGGTCCTGCATCAATATCTAATCACTATAACAACATCTTATACAGTTCAAGGAATATTCATTCAACAGTAATTTTGAAGGTTCTAGACCCTTCAGGGTACATTTTAGCTTTTGATATACCCTTATTTCAAGGCCAAATAGATGTTCATTATTTTTGGAAATGGTTAAAATTATTATAGGGTTATTACTATGTCAAATAAATTTACGACAATTAAAGGATCACCTTTGAATTCCTAAAATCTTTCACCCATGTCAAATATTGGTAGGAAAGTTACTGAGAGAGAAAAACAAATATGAGTTTGTGATATTCAAGGAAAGACCCACTCTAAAATATTTTTTTATACCGTTAAGGAGGAACCCTACCCTATAGAGAAATATGATAATCAATACAAAACATGGACAACATCATGACAAGAGAGAGACTAGATAGTGTCGAAGTACACCAACATTTTCCACACCTTGTTCTCAAATATGAGTATCAGAAAATTTTCGTGGAACTTTTGTTTTGAAATACCATAGTGGGGATCTCCTCACTAGGAATTTCTTATTAATATTCTTTTGAAATTGAGTATAAATTGAAGTAGAGTAATAAATAAGACTTTTGTTCTACAAATTCACGATAATAGAAACATGGAAAAGGTGGCTCAAACTCATAGAACAAGGGACAAATAAAGGAGAGATAATGACAACATATCTAATCCAATTCATAGGAAGATAAGGGTAATGGGAAGTCGAAAAATGACACTAGAATGTGGTGTGGGTCACCAAAAATCCCCCATCAAAACGCTAAGGAATTCTACTCAAAATACTTATTCTTGGTGGATCTTGAAGAAAAGTGATAAAATTTGGGTCTAATTTTGATTCTAAAGAGGATAAAGGAATGCATATCATCAATGAAGAACATAATGCTACCATGATCGTAAATATGTAATCAGAGGAGCTAGAGGATCCTAAAGAGAGAGAGAGCACATACTACATTCATATATTTAGGGGAAGTAGAGCCCATTATATTTCATTATTGATAGGGGAAGCCAAAAGGACATGGTATGAGTAGAGGTCATAAAGATATTGCAGCTTCCAACAATTGCAAACCTCCAACCATACCCCATTCATTAGTTAAGGCATTAATTAAACATCCATGCCAGTCAACAATCTCGCTTATCCTATGGCATCAAGCCTTTCAAATATTTTGTATTATGTGATGTTTCCCCACTTGAATTTCATGTCTTTATTTTAGGAGAACATTATATGTGGAAGTATTATGTTTTTTATGAGTCCCATCCTTGTAATGCCATTGTTACTATAGGATATTTTCCATAATAGCCAACATCTATCAATTTTAAATTTATTAGAGATATCGGTATATTGAAGCTAGTGATGGTCTCTAATAATGTGTTAATGGCAATGAAAAATTCAAAAATAAAAACTCTATTAACTTGGAGGAATGATTAAGGGTATTTACACAATGAAATTTGATGATGGTGTAAAATAAGATATATATACAAACAAATTAGCTTTCCAAACATGTAACTTTTATTTATATAAATTGTTTCTAACTATGTGAATTTTAAATTTTCCTATTATTGGTATGTTACTTTTCATGCAAACCGTTATGCCCTAAATCTGCCTTCCGAAACTGTAAGGGCATATTTATAGATTCAATGCATTCACCACTTTTTTTAAGTTAAGGAAAATGGCATACATGCTAATGCACTTGCAAATCTGAGTGGCTCATTCATATTTTTGTGAGATATATGGTGGAGAGCGTGCATCACAATTATTCATGATTGAGAATTAACCTTTTGAGAAACCCCGATGAGTGTAAATTCCAGTTAAATTTGTCATCCCGTTGTTGGTAGATGTGAGGTAGTTTTCTGGACACTCCTCTTCACGCTCAAACATGTGCGGTAGTTAAGGGTTGAATCAACATGTTAGGGTCCCACCCTAACCCCCTTATTTATGTAGTGGGATCACGTCATAATAAAGAGTCAATAAAGCCCATATTAATAATTGTAAGTGGTTAACCCGCTATTTATTATGGGACCATAGTTAGTTGCAAACGGGCCTAGTATTAGGTAGATGGTATTAATAAAACCCATGCTATTGATACATGGTATTACATGTATGAGTCATATATAAAGGATAGAGACTCCCTCCGAGGAGCATCATGTATCTTATTTTTGAATAAAGCTCTGCTCTATTGGAGGTTGCCCCCTCGAAGAGGCCAGTGAACATTACTTCTGAATAATAAAGTATTTGCTGTTGACTCTCACTATTCTTTGTTCTAGGTATTTTTATTCGCATATTCTGTATTTGGGTATCTTTTTCCAGTTAAAAGCATAACAAGTGGTATCAGAGCCCTTTCCAGGGCCGGTGGGATATCCATTTCTTAGCATTTTTTTTTTTTTGGCTAGAGACGTGTTCCGACGTCTTTAAACCACGGGATCTGTCATTGAGCGCATAAACCTACGGATTTGGGGAGGCATGCACGTAGGAAATACAAGAGGCGGTCACGCTTGTTGGACTCTCTTGTAACCCCTGTGTGTACCCCTTCGAATAGTAGCACATTAGACAGAACAACGTACAGACTGTCTTCCACGTACCTTCTGGGTATATCAGAAGCCCCCTAGCTCCTCTACAACCTAGCCATAGGTAAATTGTTGGTCGTCTTGTTGCTATAGTACATCGAGAACAGCACTCGAAGAGATTACTCGCCCGTACGATAGGGTAGTTGGGTTGTACGGGTAAGGGTACGATTGATCCTCATTATTTAGAGCCCTGAAAAATTGGGCTAAGTACTATTGTCAGACCCTTATGTATATTGCGATCTGTAGCACCTAACACTCCTCGAGACAATAGCTCCCTTTATCTTGGGATCACACATCATCTCGGCCAGATCCACTCGCACAAAAAGTGTGCAGCAGCATTAGACATCAGTCCGATCTATTAGTTCTATCAGATCCGCAAAAACAATCTATTCCGCAATTCAGATCTCTCAGATCCACCTGATTTGAGTAGTTGTGTGGGGTTCCTATACCGGAGCATGATTTTTGCAGGACTTTTGACAGCATTAACAATTTGAGGATTCGGCAACTGCAGTATTCCTAAGGAAGGAGTAAAACTTCGTTAGGAGTTTTCT
>APFE030217045.1:0-10940 GCA_000404065.3 Pinus taeda | reverse complement strand
TCTTAGTGAAAAAAAATTTGGCGGTCCCAAATTTTAAGAAGCATAAAGTTGGTGCATGGTAGCCACTAGAGCCCAAGCGATGGCCAATGAGAGGATGGACAAGCTTGAACAAATCTTGAAATCCATGCAATTTCAGCTTGACAATCTATCAGTATTAGTCCCGGACGCAATCCAGAAGGGCAAGGAGGTAGCCCATGAGGAAGAGAATATTGGAAATGGACACAGTGAGGGTGAGTCTAGTCATTCTCGTCACCTCTGGGGCCCCCAAAAACAACAATCTTGTTTGAGACCTCCCAAATTGGATATGCAAAAATTTGATGGTTCTCACCCAGTGGCATGGATAGTACAAATGGAGTAGTATTTCAGTTTGAATAACATCCTAGATGATGAGACTCAGCTTATGGTGGGGAGCATGTACTTGGATAATGAAAGGTGGCAATGGTGGGAATGGCATCAATGTTGCAATAAAACTTTTAGGACTTGCGACAAATTCAAAAAAGCTCTTACAGACCACTTTGACCAGGACTCTACTGTTTTGGGTCGTCTTACTAAGCTCCGATAGACAGGCACAGTGGATGAATATATTACAGCCATTGAAGCCTTAGCCTTCCACACTAGGGGTCTCTCAGATGTGTTCTACACAAAATGTTTTATCAGCAGTCTTAAAGAGGCCATAAAATCCCACGTCCAACTACACCACCCTCCCACATGGCTTGAGGCTTGCAAGGTAGCTCGTGACGTGGAACGTGCGTTAGCAGCCCTGGCCACCCGCCCAAATTTCACCGCCAAGGGTTGCACATCACAGGCTCACGGCACCACTCAAACACTTAAGGTTCAAAAGGTGTCACCAGTAGAAATGGACGAAAGAAGAAAGCAGGGATTATGTTACTACTGTGATGAAAAATACTCCCCAGGTCACAAATGCAAGGAGCCCAAATTTTTTCAAATTGATGCCACTGATTACAGCTCATCGAAGGAAGATCCACCACTTGAGGAACCTGAGGCGGTAGAAGAAGATAACCAAAAGGACAATGTCCCTGATGAACCAGTTATTTCACTACATTCTCTGGTAGGGATTTCTTCACCTCAAACTCTCAAAATCAGAGGCTTTATTAAACATCGCCCAGTAATAGTCTTGATTGATAGTGGAAGTACACATAATTTCATCCATCAAAAATTTGCAGAAGTAGTGCATTGTTTTGTACGAGCAGTTTCTAACTTCCAAGTCCAAATTGCGGATGGGGGCATAATGAAATGTGAAGGCTGCTGTGAAAATGTCAAACTTCAAATAGGGGATTAGTAGTTGAAGACCGACATGTTTGCAATACACATAGGTGGGTGCGACATTGTCCTAGGGGCTGAATGGCTTCGCACTCTGGGGCCAATCACAATGGATTTCCAGGAGTTATATATGAGTTTTAAGCAGAACAACTCCACACATACCCTCCGTGGACTCCAAGCGGGAGCCCCCTCTATCATCAGCTCGCATAAGATGGAAAAATTGCTAAAAAAGGGACATCATGGAGTTATAGCTCAACTTAATGCCATCCAAGGAGTTGAAGCTAAGTCTCTACCGATTCACCCGGAGATGCAACAGATTTTAAATAACCATCTATCGGTCTTTGACAAGCCTCACGAGCTTCCACCCTTGAGAGAGGGGAACATGATCATAGCATCACCTTGGTTCCTGGGGCCCAACCCCCAAATGTGTGCCCCTACAGATATTTGTTCACCCAAAAGAATGAAATAGAAAAAATAATCAAGGAACGTTTGGAAGCAGGAGTCATACGTCCCAGCATTAGTCCTTATTCATCACTGGTGGTCATGGTACTCAAGAAAGATGGGGTATGGTGGATGTGTCCAGACTTCAGTGCCCTCAATAAGTTGATAGTCAAAGATAAATTTCCCATCCCGGTGGTTGATGATTTGCTCGATGAACTCAATGGGGCTCAATTCTTCACTAAGCTGGATCTCCGCTCAGGCTACCACCAAATTCGCATGAAGGAAGTCGATATTCCAAAAACCACTTTCCGAATCATGAAGGCCATTATGAGTTCTTGGTCATGCCATTCAATATTTGTAATGCCCCATCTACTTTTGAGAGCCTTATGAACCATCTTCTCAAACCATATCTCAGGAAATTCGTTCTTGTCTTCTTCGATGACATCCTCATCTATAGTTGCACTTGGGTCGCACATCTTCAACATGTAGATCTAGTTTTGCAACTGCTCTGCAAGCATCAATTATTTGTTAAGATGTCCAAGTGTTTGTTTGGAATGGAATAAGTTGAGTATTTGGGCCACATTGTGGGGCATGCAGGTGTCAAGGTGGACCCCAAAAAGATCCAGGGAATGCAGGATTAGCCTGAACCTAAGACTTTGAAGAGCCTGAGAAGATTTTTGGGTCTCACAGGCTATTATCACAAATTCGTCCGCAATTATGGGCTCATAGTGAAGCCCCTCACACAACTCCTGAAAAAAAAATCATTCTTTTGGAATGAGGATGCACAACAAGCATTTACAGCTCCCAAAAAGGCCATGTGTTCCACTCTAGTCTTAGCACTACCAGATTTCACCAAGTATTTTGTCATTGAATGTGATGCTTCAGGTATAGGTATTGGGGCAGTTTTAATGCAGGAAGGTCAATCTTTGGCCTTCACAAGCGAACAACTAAGTGGGAAGAATCTGGGTCAATCTACCTATGAGAAGGAAATGATGGCCATCTTACATGTAGTAGAGACCTGGCGACCTTACTTACTGGGGCGACGTTTCCAAATCCGCACAGACCATCACAGTCTTAAATATTTTTTGGAGCAACACCTATCCTCCCCACAACAAAATAAATGGCTCACCAAAATGTTGGGATATGATTATGAGATCATTTACAAAAAAGGGTAAGAAAATAGGGTAGAAGATGCATTATCTCGCCAATTTGAGGAAGACGGCACCCTGCTAACAGTTTCCCTTCCCATTCCAGAATGGATTGAAGAGGCTCGCAGGGAATGGTTTTCACATCCCGGGCTCTCCCAACTGATTTCTCAATTGCAGGTGGATCTAAATCCCACCAAGGGCTACTCATGGCAGAATGAGATTCTTCACTACAGGGACAGAGTCGTAATATCACCAACATCCAGCCTCAAAAGTCGCATTTTGGCATAATTTCACTCATCCCCCCTTGCAGGACATTCACGCTTTCAAAAGACGTATGATCACACCAAAAGATCATTTTTTTGGACAGGTATGAAAAAGGACATCCTTAGTTTTGTAGCAGAATGCGATGTATGTCAATGCCACAAAGGGGAGACTGTCAATGCACCAGGCACATTACAACCATTTCCCATCTCGGCATCAATATGGATAGAGGTTTCTATGGATTTCATTACAGGTCTTCCAAAGTATGGAAACAAGTCAGTCATCATGGTGGTTGTGGACAGACTTTCGAAGTATGCTCATTTTTGTGCCCTACTCCAGCCGTTTACACCGAATTTGGTCACTCAAACTTTCATGGATCAGATATTCAAATTGCATGGCATGCCCACTACTATTGTGTCCGATCATGACCTGATCTTCACCAGTAATTTTTGGCAGGAACTCTTCAGGCTACAAGGCACCCATCTAAAACTCAACACTTCCTATCATCCAAAAATAGATGGTCAAATTGAAGTCGTCAACAAATGTCTGGAAACCTACCATAGGTGTTTTACTTCAGAAAATCAACATCTGTGGGTTCAGTGGTTACCTCTAGCTGAATGGTGGTATAACACCAACTATCATGAAACCACCAAAATGACTCCCTATGAAGTAGTATATGGTCAACTCCCTCCTTCCCCTACTTTTGATATCAAAGGATGCTCTAAGGTACAAGCACTAGATCAACTCCTAGAAATCCGTTCAACCATGCTTGCCCATCTTAGAGAGAATCTTCATGAAGCTCAAAAATGCATGAAGCAACAGGTAGATCAACATCACTCAGAGTGCCAATTTCAGGAACGGGATCAGGTATTTTTTAGGCTGTAACCCTATAAGCAAACATCACTCAAAGACAAGGGTTCTTAGAAGCTATCTCCAAAGTTCTACGGACCATATCAAGTACTTTAGCACATTGGAGAAGTAGCATACAAGTTGGCTTTACCGCCTATGGCAAAAATCCATCCAGTTTTCCATGTCTCGTGCCTCAAGAAAGTGATTGGGAAAAATTGCAGAATTCAAACCAGTCTACCTGAATTGGACGAGGAAGGATCAATCTGGCTCCAACCTGAACAGATAATGGACACATGAGAACGACCCCTGCACGGCTAAGTGATTAAGGAAGTCCTCGTCAAGTGGAAAGACACCTCTCCGGAAGATGCAACTTGGGAACCAACCACTATTCTTCAGCAGTTTCCGCAGCTTTAGCCTTGAGGACAAGGCTATTCTTAAGGGGGATGGCATGTTAGGGTCCCACCCTAACCCCCTTATTTATGTAGTGGGATCACATCATAATAAAGAGTCAATAAAGCCCATATTAATAATTGTAAGTGGTTAACCCGCTATTTATTACAGGACCACAGTTAGTTGCAAATGGGCCTAGTATTAGGTAGATGGTATTAATAAAACCCATGGTATTGATCCATGGTATTACATGTATGAGTCATATATAAAGGATAGAGACTTCCCGCCAGGAGCATCGTGTGTCTTATTTTTGAATCGAGCTTTGCTCTATTGCAGGTTGCCCCCTCGAAGAGGCGAGTGAACATTACTTCTAAATAATAAAGTATTTGTTGTTGACTCTCACTATTCTATGTTCTGGGTATTTTTCTTTGCATATTCTGTATTTGGGTATATTTTGTAGGTTAAAAGCATAACACAACATTAGATGAGTTATGACCATGGAAATTAAGTTTATTGGATAGCCCTCATTTCATATTGGGTTGGGACATGCTCAACAGTGAACATGTCCCACTGACCTGATATCATTTTAGCCATTTGATCGTCAGCCATCAATTATTGTCAGGCCCTTACTTACATAGAGTTTAATCATCCGCCCATGCCTGATCAACGAGGCCAATTTCCTTGGGTGATGTTCCACAAAATAGAGCATGACAACTTTTGCATTCATCAATTAATTTTGTAGCCATGATTTACCCTTAATGTTGCCAAATTTACATGATTCATTCATTATTTTCACCTTGCTTTTGCATGGTGCTCCGACAACCTATTAATAGCGAAAGCTAATCCCTAGGCAATTGCACCATGCATAATTCCCTTCTATAGACATTGCAAGTTAATCTCATTTAGTTTTCTTTGCCCCACTAGAAATTTAGTCACAATAATCAATAATTTTTGAGTCTACAAGTAAAGAAACTCTAGTAAATGAGCTAGTTGGGGTTCAAATACTAGAATTTGTATTACTGATATCCTTACCCTTAAAAGGACTTTGACTCACTCTACTAGCGTATTGGATGAATATAGACGTCTTTTGAACTCCTGAATCTTAGGCACTATGATTCCTTCTGTTCACTTTGACCCTAAATCTATTTAATTGCTTTCTAGGCATTATAACTTGGAACAACAAGTCTTTTTCTTCTAGTCTGGTTGAAGAGTCTTCTTGAAATTAGAAGAAGAAACAATGATCAGGATGTTAATTATTCCTACTCATGGAATCAACATAACCTAAAAAAGGGTTAGACCAAGAATTCATTACATTATCAGAGGATGATAAACTAAAATTCATCAAAACCTTGCTGGGTTATACCAGTCCCGAGCTTAAATTCAAATCTCCTAGAGTGGCTCAATCCTTGAAACCCTTCTTTCAAACCCTCACTTCTCCCTTTTCTTGTATTTTCGTACAAGGGGTTGGTACCAAAATGGATGAGTCTATATTTTTGGCTATACAGATCCTCACCATCCACTCAGACTGTCAGACAATAATTTTTCCAAAGTATCTGACTCGACCGCTTACAATCGAACTATATACTACCATCACATTTAGCTCTTATCAACATTGCACCTATTTAATTCACCTGGTTCTCTTTAATTACCCTAACCATTTGCCTTCTACTAAGCTTCTCATGAGTATTACTAATATTGATAATAAAGAGAAAGAAATTTATAAATGGTCTGACGTAATATATCCCCAGTGTATTCCTCACTCTTATTCTCAATATATGGATTGTTTTTCTTACTTTGAATAATAAAATAACAAAAGCAATGATAGATAGAATCTCAGAAGAACAAATGAAAGTATTGAGACCTAATGAAGAGAAGAGTATAGGAAGTTGGTTTCTTTACCGTAATTTTAGTATAATTCTTTTATACAATTTTGAAACACAACACTTCCACCTACCCAATTATGTCTTGCCTTTATCATTTTCTGACAAGGTTCTTAGGCAAAAAATAATTGTAAACAAGTTTCATTTTGTTTCTAAAAATATAGGAGTATTATTTAATTATCCATATGAAATCTCACCTATAATCGCCAAGAGTAAAAATGTTATAAATATTTTAGAAAAGGAAATGTTTTCTTTCATATTCATGCAGGAGAGTAGTTGGCATTATGACCCTTTAGGGATCATCTTAGGATTGAGGAAACATGAAGGGTTGTTAGTCTATTCTCATGAGAGTATACCTGAGGAAGAAAAGTTGGAAAATGTTTTGATAACTATGGATGATATTGCAGAGAGAGTGCCACCTACACTTACAAAGATTTAGAAAACAATTGATGCCACTCCTGACAATTCTCAAAAATATATGAAGCTAATCAATCCAGTCCCTCTTTCTCCAACCACTATCACCAAGAGAAAAGTAGAAGCTACAATCCCATTAGAGACTTTGCGGTGGGTAAAGGAAAGAGAAGACAACATTCACATTGACATATTTGAACAAGAGGCAAAGCAGTTGATAAGGAGATGCAACAATTATCAATGATATAATGTCGAAGGATTTAGGGGCATGAGCCCTTGATATTAAACATGTTTTTAATAAAGGGGAACACATAATAGAGACTAGTGTGAAGTTGGTTGTATTATTAGAGTAATCTTAGCTAGCAAGGATTCCAACACTTAAAGTGGAATCTTTTACAGGTGGACCTCAATGTATTCCTATTAATGGTTTTGAAGCAAATATTTTGAATCTCACAGTTGTTCAACCAGAAATCAGGGAGAACCAACTGGCGTTTGGATCTCAGACTTCTGCCCTAGCTATTAACTCAGGGAAGGCATTTGATATGGACATTATCGATCTTCATCGACATACATGTGAAATAGTGGCACAGAGATTGTCAAATGCAAATGCAGGAAACAAAAAAATGTAGTTTATGTTTGAGAAGGTTTCTAATTAGCTACATGTGGCATGCATGGACTAAAAAACAAAACAAAAAGTAGATAAAGGAATTAGAAGAGATAACAATACAACAATCTGGGTAGTCTAAATACATTAGGACCATAAAGAAGCTATTGTAAGAAAAGGAAAAGGAGATAAAAGCATTGCAAGCTATTTTAAAAGTTCTTGATCATGACCCTCATTCAGGCATTTGAAAGGAAGGAAGAAGTTGAATCCCATCTCAAAGATAAGGAAATGGACTTGGGCTCAAGGAGGAAGAATGCTAAGAGGTTCTTAGATAAATGGAGCTACTAAGGAAAGAATCCCGCGAGAAAGAAGAGAAACATCTTAAGTTGTTGACTGAATATAAAGCTTTAGTAGATCAATCCCTTAATTCTTCTCAAATGTCTGAAACAAATGAATCCTAGCTACTTAAGATAACTCATTTGAGACAAGAGCTAAAACTAGCCCAATTTGAAAGGGAAAAGGCCATGTATAGAGCAAAAAATTTGGTAGATCGAAAAAAAGAAGAAAATGAACAAATTCAATATGCACTAAAAGAATCGTATTATGAGATTAGGACCCTCTAGGAATTTATTAAACTTACCCACACATGTAAACAAGTGATGATTAAAAAAGAAGGGTAAATATGGAGGGAAATTAGATAAAATATCTCTAGATTTTGTGTTTACGTCGGGATCCTTTCGACTTGTGAAAAAGGTATTATGAAGTGTGCAAACTTGGAAGCAAAGAATATGAACTTGACCCTTAAAAAGTGATTAAAATATGTTTACACCCTTATTGATTTATCAATACTTTGGAGGATTGTACCTTGAAAGCAATGGATTTTCCTACCATAGATCAATGTATTTATTCTCTCTATATGTTAAAAGATAGGTGTACTACCATGCAAGTAATGTGGGACGAATTTGAGAAGGCCACTAAAGAGATAGACACCTTTAGAGAGGATTGGAATTAGCTCGACAAATTTGGTGTGCCCTCATTTTGGGGAAAATATAATTGGGTAATATCTTAAGAAGAATTTTGTAATAAACTACAAAGTATAGAACAAGATCTTGGTTTCTTGAGTATACAAGGTGAAGAGGTGATTCCAGCAACTACAGTCATTAATGACCTTAGCAGAGATTTTTTCATCCTAGCCGGAATTAATAAATTTATACAGAGCCTTCCGAAATCCTATTATCATATCACATAATAGTTGGTAGTTGTTATATCCAACTATAAAAATGTGCCTTGGTTGCCAGCAACAAAATGGGATAAAATGGCTAAGGAATCATTTGAAATGAAGACTCGTTGTGGAACATGCCTCCTCAATCACTCAAGTTGTTCAACCAATGTAGCCTATAACAGAGTAGCCAGAAGATTGGAGTGAAATTCCTTTAATTGCAACTCAAGCACCAACAGCCAAGATGTGTGGGGTCCACGCTCTATCCTCTAAAAGAACATTAAATAAAGTTAGAACCACAAATCCATGAAGGTGACATCATGCATGATATTTTATTAGAAGATCTATTTTATTTTAAATTTGAATTTTCTACAGTTGAGACAATTATTTTATTATTTATATTTCAAACTAAATATTTAAGGTCATGTTTCATGTACAAGGGGGTTGATTGACAAAGTGATACGTTTGGTTTTGTAAAACTACCTGTACATGTTACACATTACTTTACTACATTTCTGAAAATTCTCCTTGATATTTTAGATGCATTTTGCTACATTCTTGTGAGTCTAAGTAACAATAACATAAAACTAAATTTGAGGCTTGTTCTTGTTGAAATAAATATTTATTTTGGTTGTTCTTATTATGATATTATATTATTGATTCAGATGATTGAATGAATAACATTTGATTATCATTAGTTTAGTAGCTTTCCTCTTAACTTATGGAAAATATTTTTTTTTCTTTATGATTGTTATAGTGTTACATGTTGTGTTTATCAACATATCATGCAGTTTGCATTTCAGAGTCTGTACATTTCCATTTCATATTTTCAACTACCTTTTGATATTTAATATCGAACATGGTTGTCATGTGACAGTTGGGACGGAAAGTAGGAAGATAATTGTACATGTTGTAATGATCTTTTATCATGTTTGAATGATTCTCAATCTTATACCATTGACATTTGTTCTTTTTCTAGTTTTCTTTCAACTTGTTATAATCTTTTGACATTTATTTGTTAGTTTCACCTTTTTCATATGGTTTAAAGACCTCAAAAGGTGTATTGTTATAACTCTATCTTCTATTGATACCATAAAGAACGACTACATGAATAAAATCATCCATAACTCACCTTATTATCCTTTCCTATTGAAAATGGTCTAATTAATATCATGGTTACCCCTTGTGGTGTGTTGGAGGTGAACCTATAGCACCTAGAGTGGGGGGAATTCTCAGTCCTCATTGAATGAGTATTTGAATCATTCATATGTGGGGATGATTTGAGTACTAACACAAACTATAATGGATAAGTTTCCATTAGTGAAATATTTGAGTACCTAATGATGTAATCTTTCTACAAAAAATTATAGCGTTTTAGAGAAGAGAGTATTCAAATTTTATGATTTTAAAGTTTTCAAATTTTATACAATCTTATCATTTTGAATTAGAGACCATTGAGGGTTGTGGAATATAAGATCATTAGTCAATTTATCAAAATAAAAAAATTTAGTGATGCGATATAGGGAATTTAATGTTTATTAGATAGGTCTAAAGGAAAGGAAGGACCCCCATATGGACCTTGTAGTCCAGCCGTAGCATAGTTTTGAGAAGGAGAACAATTGCCTAAGGGATTATTATACCTAGGGTATTGAACCACTAGAATTGTTGTCGTAGTGAAAGGAATATTTCCCTAGGCACAAAGAAACTCCCAAAAGCATGGTTGCTAATGGGATTATACTTGGCACTAGAAGGATGCCATCCTAGTGCTAAATCATCATCGTAAATAGAAGACATTTAGGTATAGTGGTACTAGTAGGGAAATGGTCCCTAGATAAGTTAGCCCCTATAAAGGCATGGATACCTTTATAGAAAGAGATTCCTTCTTATTCTAAACTACCCCATGAATTACATGTCCCTTGAAAAAAATTATTGCCCCTAGATTGACTAGGTAAAAACATCTCCCCCAAATAATTCCCTCGAGAAGATTGTTCCATGGTATATATCTTGACAATATGGATATGTTGATCAAGATAATTTCTTAATAATTCCAACATAAGTTATCAATCAAGAGTTTTTAAACATTTTTATGCTACATTATATGTTATAGATGAAGGCATCAATATTTTTCCTAATCTATTGCATAGGATGGAAATATAAATTCATTCATACAAAAATTAAATCTAGGAGATGTGTGCTAATTGGGGTGTCAACATAGATCCCTTCACCGCAGTTGCAATATTTCATAGTGACCTAATATAGTGTTCACTTAGCTAAGGAAGAATTGTAATGCATATCTTTCCCTTCATAAAACAATCTCATTTCTACCAAAACAACAATTTAAATGCAAGAAAGAAAAGTGAAAAGGGATGAGATATGGTGATCAATGGGGTTGATGAAAAATCCCCTATTTTATAGAGTACAAATATATCACCTTTTTTCAACCAAATGTTCATGCA
>APFE030217041.1:0-21753 GCA_000404065.3 Pinus taeda | reverse complement strand
AAGGTGAGTGGTGTGCTTAGCAGAATCTGCGGAGATTGGTGTTCCTCTGTTCGATAAGCATCCATCCACTCGTTGAGATCAAGTGAGTGTTATTATTATGGTGGATTTGATTTAAAATCTGTAACTTTTATTTTTATTTTTTTTGGATTTATACATATTTTTTTGGGTTGCTTTTAATAGGATCAGCTTTGACAATTTGCAGGTATATATATAGATAATACAGAGGGATGTTGAGTCAAGAAAATAATTCAAAAGGAAGGCACATTAGTCTCCGTTTTTTCCTAGTTAAGTTCTTGTTTAATTTTATTGTATCGACACACTTCTTCACTGCAATTGTTATCACTTGGAGTTGTTTTTTTATTGTAATTGTCTTTTTCAGAAGAAAAAGCTGCATATTGTTTATATTATAAATAGTAGAAAAATATATACATTACGGAGAAATAGACAATATTTACTGCCAGATAAAGCCATGCAATTGTTTTTTCTTTAGAAGAATCTAAAAACTGTATATTGTTTATATTATAAATAGTGGAAAAACATGGAAAAATAAACAATATTTAAGGCCAGAACAGAAATAGATGGAGCCATACATCTAACAGATTCATTCTAACAAATTCATTGTCCTCAATTGTAATCACATAGAGTTACCTAGAACGGCTAGCTGATCACTATAATACATTACCTTTCTATATTTTATTTCACATCCTAGTCTTTTTGAGAATGATATAGATTGTTTATTAGGCAAGACGATCCCGCCCTGATTTTGGACCCCAAACCAAGTTGAATGCCAATAACATTACGGGATGTAGAATTTGATGTTCTAATGGCGAAAATTTGAGTGTAAAATCCCAAAAATCAAATAATTCATTAACATTCATGCTCGCCAATAAGCGTTAGGAAGGTGGAATTAGAGAAAGTGATTAAATGTTTTGCATAAATTCACAGAAATAGCTTCCTTCTCGGAACTGTTTTTTTTACATTGATTTTTTGATAACGCACCCCACGCATCGTTTTTCTTGTACATTGTGTATTATCGCAGCCATCTTTTTTCTTGTAGACTGTGTATTAATGTACATTGTGCTCATCTTTACTTGTGATTTACTAAGTTGATTTTAATTATTTAGCATGGTTTAAAAATTTTAATAAAACTTCAGAAATAATTAGCTTGCTTTGAAAATTTTAATAAAACTTTGGAAATTATTAAGAGTTCAGCTAGGATTTACTATTTTAGAAATTCAGTTATTGGAAAAAAGTAGATTGCTCTAATTTCTGGTAAAAGTTATTTTTCATTGTTTCCAAAAATTATTTACGATGGCCAAAGTTTACTATATAAAGGCTTGAGTGCTTACATAATATTCTTTGAACACTATTGCGTCCACTAGAACAGAGTTGAAGATTCCCTCTAATTCCTAGTCATATTTCTTGTCAGAATAATTAAGGTTAAATTGGTAACATACCTCTTATTGTTTTATTGTGCCCAGATCCTTTCTTTTAGCAATTGTAACAGTTCTCATGATTTGATAAGTGTAACAATTTTCAAGATTCTATACGTTCCACATTTACAAATTTGTAATCACTTTGCACTAACTTCATAGTTAAATATGTTCATAATCTGTAATATAATAATTTGGACCTTTTTTATGAACTTGATAAGATAACACTTAAAGTTATGATGCAAAAGTATAACTTGTTTATGGATCTCTACAAAATCTACAGAAGTCTTTGTGTACTTGTAAAGCAATTAGGTAGATTGATTGCCACTATTTGTCCCTTGTATGTATGTTTTAATTGATCCACTAAACCATTTTCAACATTTCTTGGTTTCCTGGATTAACTTAGTTAATTCACACTTTCACTTCATTTTTAACCATTTTTTTGATATAATTTAGTTTTTCTTGGTAGTCTCAAATGTGGGCATGGCTACTAAAGTGACGTTTTGTCCTCTTAGCTTTATTTTGTTACTACATCTTTAATTGCCTTGAACTATGATGCATTTGATATTAGGTAAATAAAATTTTCAATCAATTTTCATGACAATTTACATGAAAAATAAAGAATTATAAAATTTGATTGCTTTTACTTTCAAATTGTTTTATATTTTTATATGACATCTATAATTGTAATTTCTAACTATAATTTATTTTCTTAATCATAGTTGCTAAAACAATTGATTCAAGGACTTAAACCTATCACTAATTAAAGTTATATAGTTTCATTACAATTTCACCTTTCAACAGTCTAAAGTCCAATTTCCATATATTTAAACTAAGCGTGTTATCACTAATTAAATTTATATAGTTTCATTAAAGTTTCACCTTTCAGCAATCCAAACTCCAATTCCCCGGTATTTAAACTAAGCAGCGATGTAGCACTTGTTATTTCTCATTTTTTCTATGGTCACATATAAGGTATTAATATAAAAATATATTTTCAAAATAATAATCCATCAATGATTAATTTTATATCTACATTTACACTAAAAAAAATAGTTTTATAATATTTCAAGGTGGATATTTTGAAAAAAAAATTCCTTTCTTTTTCTTTTTTTTCATTGTTTGGTTATGTGTTATATTGCTTTCATGACTACCTCCATATATGTCATATACTACACCAAGCGCAATGGGGAGGTTAGGGGGGTGAAAGTTCCCTTGTAGGGGGCTTCTGGGCAACACCCTAGGAAAAAAATTGGGTTGTTTTATGCATTTGTTTTTGGCAGTTTTTAGCGCACAATTTTCTCATTCTGTAGTTTTGTGACATGTGGTGGTTTAACCCGTAATTTCGTAATTTCAGTCAAGGAACTACAGTTGTATTCTAATCCAAAGTAAATGGATTAGTGATTTATGGATGTCACGGGTTATACAATGTGTGTGTGTGTGTGCGTGTGTGTTAAACTATAAAGAAGAATATACAAAAAAATCTTACGAGTTTTCTCGATTTGGGTTTCTGAGGTAAATCTATGTGTTAATGTATGTGTTTACTATTACATATTTTCTATTCTATTAAGAATATTTTTGCAGTAATTAATTATACAAGGTTAAAACCCACATTTAGTATCAGAGTGGTTTCGACTTCAAGGGGACACTTTTGTTACTAAGCGATTTTACTCAGGCATGTGGTGGACACTATTAAAGTGGAAAATCTAAAGAATTGATTCCTGTGGTAAAAGGAAATGGTGAGTAGTTTAAATATAGAAATCAACAACTTCAATGGGAAGAGTTTTGAGTTGTAAAAGCTCAAAATGGGGGATCTATGCATCAACAAAGATCAATGAATCATTGTGGATCTAGGCATTACATCAACAAGGATGTCGATAGAATATTGGACCGATTTCGATTCAAATCCAAAGAGAACAATATAATTATGTCTTTGGATAGTTTATTCAATTGCATCCTTTCATATCACTCCTCATAGGGAGTGGTTTTGTAAGAATGAAAGATATGGTGATGTTTATGTTTTCTTAGGAGAAGACTTGACAACCAAAATCATATGATGAGGAAAATTTAAGTTGGAGGTCATGGTTCGATGGATTCTAACACTCCTTGTTGTTCTAGACATCCTAGAGTTGGCAACAAAACAAATTTATATAACCAACATGAGCAATGAAAGTGTAAAAATAATGTTTGAAAAGAATACCTATAGAATGGTTCAAGGAGCAACGATATAATTTAGGGGAGTTCGGATTCGAACTCTCTATAAGTTTTTTTAAATCATTGTTAGTGATGGATGTAAAAAAGTTTTTGTTCTTACGGTTGGAGATGAATATAGAAAAACTCCTAGAATCTCTGGAGAAAAGACTATGTTGTGGCATCAAATATTAGGACACATCAACGAAAGGGCCTTCAAGGAATACATAGTAATGTTATGGTAGAAGGTATGTCTACTAGCTCTTTGGATTTTGATTTCTATGAGCATTGTTTATATGGGAAGAAAAATTAGGTATGATTCTCCTTTGGTGCTACAAGGGCAGAGATAATATTACAGTTGGTGCTCAGTGATGTAATTAGACTTGTGTCAGTTCCATCATTGGGTAAATATGTGTAATATGTCTCATTTATAATGAATTATAAAGGAATATATGGATTTATTTCCTAAATAATAAATCTAAAGTCTTTGAAAAAATCAAAGAGTTTAAATCTCTTGTGAAAATGATACAAAGAAGAAAATTAAGGTGTTGAGGACAGATAATGGTGTCAAAATTTGTGGAAATGAATTCAAAAAATATTTAAGAATACTGGGATACACCAAAGAAAGGACCTTCAAGTACTACATGGTAATGGTATGGTAGAAGGTATGTCTAATAGCTCTTTGGATTTTTATTTCTATGAACATTTTTTATATGGGAAGAAAAATTAGGTAAGATTCTCCTTTGGTGCTACAAGGGTAGAGGGAATATTACAGTTGGTGCACAGTGATGTGTTTAGACCTGTGTCAATTCCATCATCGAGTAAATTTGTGTGATATTTCTCATTTATAGATGAATTCTCAAGGAATACATGGATTTATTTCCTAAATAGGAAATCTAAAGTCTTCGAAAAAATCAAAGAGTTTAAAGCTCGTGTGAAAATCAGACAGAGAAGAAAATTAAGGTGTTGAGGACAGATAACGATGTTAATTTTTGTGGGAATGAATCCAAAAAATATTTAAGAAGTGTGGTATAGTAAGGAAAAATACTACTCCATACACACCTTAACATAATGGATTTACAAAAAGGATGAATAAGACCCTAATGGAGAAAGTAAGGAGTATGCTTAGTGTTGTACTCGAGTTAGGATAGGAATTACAGGCAAAGGCATTGGACATTACTTGTTACTTGGTAAATAGATCACCCTCACCTGGGTTAGACGAAAAGACTCCACATGAAGTACAAACTGGTAAGAAGCCCTCTCTTAAACCTCTTAGGATATTTGATATAATGCTTATGTACACATTCCAAAAGAGAATAGGAGTAAGTTGGTGAAGAAATATGAAAAGTGTATCTTTGGATATAAAGATGGTTTGAAAGGTTATAATATCCAGAACTCATAAAATAAGAAGGTTTTGTATAGTGGAGATGTCGTATTTAGAGAAATCAAAGATGTTTTCAAACAAGATATTCTACCAAGGGAGAAAGAACCAAAAAGGATAGATTTTCAATTGAAGGATAATGAATAGACCTTACAACAGAAAGGCAATGGATTCATAGGATTGAAAACTATGGAAAAAGGCCATGGTTGAAGAAATGGCATCCTTTTACAATAATGAGGCTTGGGATCTAGTGGAGTTTTCTCCTTGAAGAAATCTCATTGAAAACAAATGGGTGTTTAAAAAGAAGTTGAATGTAGAAGGCATAGTGGAAAAATACAATGCTTGGTTAGTAGAAAATGGTTATTCCCGGCTAGAGGGAGTTGAATTTGGTGAGTTATTTTCTCTTATTTCCAAGTTAACTTATATTATATTTATTTTGTCTATTCTTACTGATTTTAGTTTTAAGTAGAAAAGATGGACATAAAGATAACATTCCGATATGAGGATATGGAAGAAAAAATCTACATGAAGTAGCCAAAATTATTTGCAGTGAAAAGAAAGAAAGAGTCAATGTGTAGGTTGAAAAAACTCATATATGGGTTAAAGAAACCACCAAGGATGTGGTATGAAAATTTTGATGCTTATGTATTAGGACTTGGCTTCAAAAGGAGTAAAGTTAATCAATGTGTATATTTCAAATTAGTTGATGATTATCTTATTTATTTGATCTCATATGTGGATGATATGTTGTTTATTGGAAATGATAGGGAAATCATATAGGAAGTGAAAACTCAGTTGTCCTCTAAATTTGACATGAAGGATCTCAACACTGCAAATTTCATTTTGTACATGGAAATTAGAAGAGATCAGAAAAATAGGAAAATTTGATTAAATAATAGGAAGTATGTTATGAAAATATTACAAAAGTTTAATATGTAGGAAAGTAAATAAGTAAAGGTGCCTATTACTATAGCCATAAGGATTATGTAGATCAATGTCCTAAGATATAAGAAAAGGAAGAAGACATATCTCATGCTCCATATTCTAATGCAGTTGGAAGTTTAATGTATGTAATGTTTTGTACTAGATCATACATTACACATGCAATGGGAGTATTGAGCAAGTATATGTCAAAACTAGGGAAAGAGAAATGGACAATAGTAAATAGGTTTTTCAGGTATCTTCATGGCACTATTAGTGATGGACTGTGCTACCAAGGAGGACAAGGAATGGACAAAGTGTTGGGCATACATGACTTCGTTGATGCATATTTGGTTAGTGATCTAGATTTTAGAATGTCTACATGTGGGTATGTGTTTAACCTATTTGGAGGAACAATCAAACAGATGAGAAAGAGACAGTATATAGTGGCACTCTCAACTACAAAATTTGAATAAATGGTAGTCACTCATGTAAGAAAGCACGCAGTATGGTTGCATAGATTGTGTTCAGGTATTGGGTTTATATAGCAAGCTATGAGGATAGCTTATGACAATCATAGTGCAATATTCTTATCAAAGAACTCATTATATCATTCTAATGCAAAGCATATTGATGTTCAATATCACTTTGTGAGAGATACGATTGAACAAAAGAAGGTGCTACTAGTGAAGGTAGACACTTTGAATAAAGGTGTGTATTTATTAATAAAATATATGACCAGTAAGAAGTTCTATTAGAGTATAGAAATGTTGGAAATTATTTGGTTAGATTTTTTATCATGTACTCTTGTGACCCCTTGTGTGCAAAGAAAAAAAAATGGGAAAATGTTTGGTATGTGTTATATTCTTTGCATGAATACCTCCACATGTAAGATATTACATTAGGTGTAGAAAGAGGATCGCAAGGGGGACGGGGCAGTGAATCTCCCCCTACTTAGGGGGTTTGGGGGTAGTTCCCCTGAAAAATGCCATGTAATTTTTTTGTTTTTTCTTTGGTGGTTTTTGGCATACAATTTTAACCTTTAGTGATTTGTGGTGCATGTTGGTTTAGCCCATGGTTTTGTAGTTTCACTCAAGGAATTGTGATTGTATTCCAATACATGGTAAACGGATTTATGGTTTATGAATGTCGTGATATATATATATATTAACATTGTAAAGAAGAATATATTGAAATTTTTTTCTAGTTTTATTGTTTTGGGTTTCCAAGGAAAAATATATCCATTAATATGTGTGTCTTCCATTTCATATTTTTTATTTTACTAAGGCTATGTTTGTCGTAATTGATTATACAGGGTTAGAACCTACATCATATTCCACTTATACTCCATTCATGTCTTCCCATCATCTATTCAAGTGGGGTATGTTGTGGAGTTCTTCGCCCCTCTTTATTCTCTTTCGTTATCCGTCTTTTTTTTCCTTGTCCTTAATCCTTTAGGAAATATGCATAGCTCACAACCCTCCTTTCCTCCCTTCATTCAATATTCTACCTTCTACCCCATCCTACTCCTCCCATCATCCATTCAATTTTGGCATGATGTGGATCTACCCAACTATGTTTCCTTCCCTTCCTCCAATTCTTTCATCCTTCACGTCCCTTTGGCCCATCCATCTCCTCTACTTCATCCTTCATTATTTAGGTGCAATATGGAATCTAAAGAACTCTTTATTCCTTTTAATTGTCACTTTCTCTTTGATCCAAATGGAAATGGCATCAACCCATGGTATTCATCCACCCATGGTATTTATCCACCATGGTATTTGCCCATGGTATTGTGACATCCACCCATGGTATTCATTCACCCATGGAATTTACCTATGGTATTGTAACTGAAAAAGGCTATAAGTAACAAGTCGCATTTTGTAAAAGGACAGTTTGTCTATCACAATGTAGCTTTTACAATTATTCTTCATTTTAATAAAAAAAATATTTGTGGGTTGTTTATTTAGAATTCTCCTATTTTTCTTCTGGCATTTCAATTTTTCATATCTTGAGGGCCTCTCCCCCAAAATCCATTCCAATCTTTTAGATCTTGTGGGCCTCCCCTCAAGATCTGGATCAGTGGTATCATAGCAAGTTATGATTCCATGGGAATGAGGGTTTGATGCATATTTCAGTTTCAAATTTTGCAACAATATTTAATAAACTTTAAGCATGTCCTATGTCCTCCACAAAGCATTTTCTTGGGCCAAGCGGGAAATTTTTTTCTTTTTTCATTTTTTTTGCAAGAATATTCTTGGGAGGCAAGTTTTCAGATCAGAGCTAAAATCTTTGGTGCAAAATTTACAAAAAAACATAACATATCTGGATTTCTTATGAAAAAATACCCAAATTCAAAAAAAAAAATGGTGGTCAAATCAGAGTTTGGATGAGGGACATATCATTGATTTAAAATAAGCTATGTTGTAGAATGTTTTATTACGACAACTGGTGGACGACGACTCTCCTATCATTTTTTGTATTTTTTGTGAAGAATTTCATAACAATGATTGTAGATATGAGCTCCTCTTGAAAAATCACTTAATTTAAAAAAAAAGGGTCGAATCGGAGTTCTGATGTGGGATATATCACTAATTTAAAATCATCTATTTTTTCAGAACTTTTGTGACGATGAAATAGTTGCAGCACGAAGCTGAGATTCCAAAATATCTAGAGAAATCTTTCCAACTCACGAGAGGGTGCATAATGGTCATTTTGTTTCCAAAAATAGGTTATAATAGATATTCTGAGTTATATTGATCGAGCTATGTCCACTTTAATTCCAGAGCAGCATTCAGAGTGGGTTCCCTTTGGAGATGTGCCCTCCAACCTTGATTTAGTAGGAACCTACTTCACATTCATTAGTTTCAGCATAGAAACATTTGGCTTCAGTTCTTTGGAGACGTGCCCTCCCACCCGAGGCTATGTAGGCACTTGCTACTTCATCAACAATCAACATCAGAGTTTTGGGTCAACCACAGAAAATCCTTGTCATCAAAGTCCATTTGCTAGGCCACACACTGTTAGTGTCACAGTTGTTCACAAGAATTACAGGGTGTCTCTATCCTCGGACCTTTGTTTGTCATGGTTATAGGTCATCCACAAACCCTCTCTTCATCAAAGTCCATTTGCTAGGCTGCACACTGTCAGTATCACAGTTGGTCACATGCATTATAAGGTATCTCTATCCTTAGATCTTGATTCATCATGGTTATGGGTCATCCACAAACCCAGACTTCATCGAAGTCCATTTGCTAGGCCACATGCTGTCAGTATCACAGTTCATCACAAGCATTACAACGTATCTCTATCCTCAAATATCCATTCATCATGGTTATGGGTTAACCACATAAAACCCTTCTCTTTAGTGACTCTTCATATTCAACAAAGGCTTCACAGGAGGGAACTTCATGAAATGGGGACCATTTCTTCTTAAGGAGGGAGTAATGATCTGAATGGAAAATGGCATCAACCCATGGTATTCATCCACCCATGGTATAGTAAGTGGCATCCACCCATGGTATTGTTGATGCCTCGAAAATTGCTGTATCAACATTGGGGAAACCACCCGGTCCGGACCTTAGTGCAGCTCCTTTTCCGTTTGGGATAGTGGCTCCGAGTGGGGATAATGGGACCAGTTTCCCAGAATATAGATAAATGGGATGAATGAATACTTTGTAGATCACACTAGCGATAGGCGGATGACTAAAACTATTAACAGAAATATAAGTAAATAAAACTATCCCGAGAGTCTATTTGAATTCTAAAGCATAGCTTCTGATGTTCTATATCCACAAATACAATTATATAGATGACTGCATTTATATAGACATAGATATTAAATTATTTAAAGATTGTTGTACCTAAATAGTTAGACGTAGCGATTCAAGCGATACTACTACACTTTATGCATTCATATCATTAACGCATACATAATTAAAAATAAGGCAATCATATAAACACCCAATAGTGGAATGAGTAAGATTTCCTGTTGATGCACATGCATACAATTAACAATAGCAAGAATAATTACACAGCGAATTCACATACACAGAATGACTTCAAACAAAGATAGAAATACCATTTTGAGTTGTATGCCACTCCCGATATCAATCGCTATGTTTAGCTTTTGCTTCAACGTATAAACATTCCTCAATCAATGACAGTAGTGCATAATTGAATCAAGAAATTTCTGCATTCAAGTAAAAGCGAACGGTCGAGTTTCATAAAAGAATAGAGGCTGAAGCACAATAGTGCAAACTTCAGTCTGTTAAGTCTTATTACAAAATTTTACGACCCTTTCTAAATAAATGAAAGGGTCTATAAATACTTATGCTAATCTAAATATCTACAAAATAGAAAAGCTAACTAAGCTGATGTCAATAACTTCTTGTTGCTAATTCCATTGGCGATCCGAGGAGCTGGAGGATGAGTCATCCTGTCGGTTGCTTCCCTTCGTTTCTGAGTTGAGTGATGGCTAGCATTGGCTCAATTTCAGGCGGTTTGTTGAGCCAGGAACTGAGCTGGGCGGCGTAAGTGGAGTCTTGGATATCGGGGATCATGCATTGAACGACATCAGTTAAGCATTTGAGGGCAGATCGTTGTTCATGAGGCTTGACAAGGAACCGCCAATATGTTTCTATGTTTAAAGTGTCTACTCCGGTAACCGACCTTGCCTTGCTTTCTAAATCTGGGTAGCACATCTGCTCCAATATGTTGGCTGTAATGATCTTCCCGGGAGTGCATTGGGTAATTATATTGGCTAGATAGAGAGTATCATTTACTAGATCAACCAAATTACCAGCAGTTAATGCACATCTTGATGTTACCCTTTCTGCCTTTAATACCTGTGTTTGCCATTCTGTAAACAATATGTTTTTATTGACCTCAAGTATCCTAGACAAATTGGATTCCTTTCCTGACTTTGAATCTTGCCATTCAAGGTAGGTTGTGATATCTTCTTCGACTTGATTTAAGTCATCTCTTGCCTTTTCTACCTGCTCATTTACAGTTGTAGCTAACTCGCAGAGTGGTTCCGCTTGAGAGAGGGAGTGAGCCAAGAGTTTAACTTGCGCTGTAAGCGCCTTGTTGATTAACATTGCCTCCTTTTTGAATTCTTTTATCTGCGAATCTCCCTTGGTAGTCTCTAATTGTGCTGTGATTTGAGCGATATGCTCATCCTTAGTCTTCAAAGATTGCTCGTTTGCCGTTTTTAGTTGTTCTAAAGCCTCTGTTAATTCATTTTCTCTCTGGATGGCTGCCTGGTTAATCCTCTGTTTCTCCTCCTCCCATTGCTGAACCAGCTGGTTATTTATTTTCTGTTGTTCCACTAGCTGTTCGCTTGCACTTACTGTCTCCTGTTGCTGTTCCGCTAATTTCTCTTCTGCTTGTATTGCCCTTTGTTTGACATCTGTTACTTCTGCTTTCAGCGTGGAAATCTCCTGGTCTTTAGTCTTTAAGAGAAGACTTACCTCTAATGCTTTGTCGATAATGGCAGCCGAATAAGCTCTGGCATATTGTGACAACTTGGTCAAATCATCAGAGGGATCAAGTTTCTCCTTCCAAACTATATTGCCCATGACTGCTTGTTCGGGAAAGAGGGAAGGTTGATCAATCCTTTGCCTCTTTCTCGACCGTTTTACCACGGCTCTGTGCTTAGGGCTGTAGAATACATTCAACGGAGGAATATCTTCCACTTGAAGGGTGATTTGGTCACTAGGACCTTTTGGAATTATTTCCACATTTACAGTTTTTGGTGGGCCGCTGGCTTTGTTCAAATCCTGAGATGAGTTTCTATCCTTTACACTGCTAGTTTTAGGAGTATTAGTATCCTGTGAGTCTTTTCCTCCACCGATAATAGTACTGAAATGCTGCCATTCCTTTTGCAGCTCAGGGTCTGTGACAACACCCTTATTAGTATCGGTGATGGTTTTTTTGGACTGTGACTCCTTTAACAGTTGTTCTTGTTTTTCCTTTTGTTGCTGCTCCTGTTCCTTCTGCCGCATCTCTTCCCGCTTCTTTTGTTGAATGTCTTCCTGCTCTTTTCTATGCCTATCTTCCTCTTCTTTTCTTAAGCGTTCTGCCTGCTCTTTCTTTAAGAGTTCTTCTTGTTCTTTCCTTAAACGCTCTTGTTCTTGATTTTTCTTCTGTTGTTCCTCCTGCTCACTGTTTTTGGTTTTCACTGTAGCAGGGGGTTCTTTCTTTTGTTGTTGACTAGGCTTGCTTGAATATGCTGCTTGGGTTTGCATTATTAGGTCTAGGGGCAGAGTTTGCAACCTCTGCTCCCTGAGCTTGTTAAACTCAGATAACCCTTCGTCATTATATTTTGTCTTGGCAAGCTCTTTAGCATGACCTATCGATTCAGCTGAGACAAAAACATCATCGAACATATCTTCTTTGTGCTCAAATATTGATAATTTAGCATGTTCGAGAGCGGCATATGCATATCGGTTTGGATCATATGGTATATTCGGAATTATAGGAAGATTTAGAGCTTGAATCTTGTAAGCTTCTTTTTCTGCGTGGTTCAAATCATTCAGGGTAAAGACTCCACATCTTAAAGGAAAAGTAGGCCAGCCCCTTTTCTTTTCCTGCTTAAGAGTCTGTGTGGTACTCTTAGCAGTAAGTTGGTATGCAATTTCCCTTGCTAACATCTTGTCAGGGACATATAAGGGGAGGACATGGGGATTGGCTTGGCTGCCATAAACTCTGACATAAGTAAAATATTCTTCCCCAAACCAACTACCCACCGTAGGCAAATCAAAAGAGGCTAAGTAGGATATCCTCGGAATAGTCTTATCAAAAATTGCATAATATACCGGGACCATGAAACCATTGCAAATTTGATATAAATGATTCTTATGGGATGACTTCCACATTTGGTGATGGTAAATGTGGATGGGCGAGGGGTCCTGTGTGGTCCACCTCCAACCAAGAATAGGAAATTCGGAATTAAAACACAAAGTATCTAAAATATAAGTGCTGTAGTAGAATGGAGGAATCTTCCTCTCGCCGACTCTGGTTTGAGTTCTAAATTCACGAACAGCAAGTGCAAGCTTATCTGAAAGGATAGTTGCCCAATCCATAATCCAACTGTTGACTGCCGCCTCTATGAGGGGAACCATTTCAATGGTGAAAATGGCAGAATCATGCATACCCCATAATCTACACATCATTATAGCGGCATAGCAATAAGGAGAACACAAAGAGGCGACTAAGTACTTACCGGAGGCTTCATGTTTGTGCTTATTTGGGTTCTGTCTCCAATCTTTGATAGGCTCAGATTCAATCTCATTCTCACTTGCGAATTTCTCCACAAATGCGCTATTGTATACTTTCTCTAGCTTAGGCAAATGATACATTTGCCTCAGATCTTCTGGTTTAAATGACCCAAAAATCCTTCCATCCTTTGCGATGAAAGTCCTATTTGTAATAGGGATTTCTTCAATTGCCCATTTGATAACATCAGTGTATGGGAGCATTTGTTCCCTTGCCGCTATCCTATGGAGGAAGGAATCGGCCAAGTCTTTGAGAGTGCACTCTGATTTTTTGAATGAATCTGCGGTGGCTTCCTCTACCACCTGCGTTGGTTTCTCGGCCTCTAACAAATCGTAAGTTCCTTGCCAAGATGTCCTAGGAAGTCCCGCGCATGTCGTGTCTGATATTAGACCCTTCTTACTGTTTGCTACTGCTTGTGGTGCAGCGGGTGGGTTGATAACACCTGCAACTTTCTTTGACTTTTTACCCATTATGCCCAAATTGCTTTGAAAAACTGTATTCTGCACACAGAGACGATTTTGGCGTAATACAGAGATAACAGTTAAACCCACAGTTGATAGTAAAAAGAAAGAAGAACATTGATATACTTTGCTTTTATTAAAACAGCGCGGAGACGATCTATGGGCAGATCTGAGGGTATGGACTCATTTAAGGGACCGTATAGGACCTGCCACCTTATAAATGCTCATTAGTCCAATATTTCGTCGAAAGATCTTTTAAATCATGCAATGGGCGCACTGGCGGCCGAGAGGGAATAATTATGCCTTAACTATCATTAAATCGAGCTTTCCCATCACTTTTAACGGCTTTTTGTTGAGAACCGTGC
Organism: Pinus taeda; assembly: GCA_000404065.3. Classification (NCBI taxonomy): domain Eukaryota; kingdom Viridiplantae; phylum Streptophyta; class Pinopsida; order Pinales; family Pinaceae; genus Pinus; species Pinus taeda. Next base: position 7,724 of record APFE030217041.1, on the reverse strand, counting down.
CTTATCGCATCGCATCGGGCGAGGGCGCATGGCTAGTTTAACAATACTTTAAATATTGCCGATCGCCGATTGCGATATCGCATCGGCGAAAGGCATATGCGCATTTAAGGGTTCAACAGGGGGAGCCACCGATTGCCGATTGCGAAATCGCATCGGCGAAAGGCATATGTACAATGCTTGCAGTACAAAGGGGATTGCCGATTGCGATATCGTCGATGGCTTTATCGCATCGGGGTTTTAATGAGGGGTGTGTTAGTGGTGCACAAGGGAATTTGCCGATTGCAATATCGCCGATAGCTTTATCGCGTCGGGGGGCCTTTTGATTGTTTAGTGCATCCTTTATGTTATTGCGATATGCGATCTTGCGATCGCTTTATCGCAATAAACACATATTTGCTTTATTTCCGATTCTTAAAGAGATGTTGCTTTTAAGGGTGATTCTATAAAGCGCTCCTTTGAATTGTTGGATTTTCATAAACTAAGAGTTTTGACATCAATTTTATTTTAAGAGGGACCCATTTCATATTTTAATGCTTTTTGTAAATAAAAATAATATGAAATGGGGGGTTGTTTGCAAAGCACAACAATTGGCGATTCACTGGAAGAACCAGTTATCTTTGAAAAAATAAAAAATACTTTAAAACTTTTCTGAAATAGAATTTCAACTTGCAAGGAAAATTCTGATATAACTAGGCATCTATGCATTCTGAATACTACAGAAATAATTTTGATAACTTCCTCCTTTTGATAATTTAAGATTGATACATTTAAAGTTTCAAATAAGCCTTGATTGGTTTATTAATAGTAAAAATAGGAAAGTCTGTCCAAATCAGCTTTTATAGTATACTCGCCTGTCATAGGTAGAGCCTCTGCTGCCAGCAAACGTTTATAGTCTCAACAGGGATACCTTTTAACCATTTGATTGTCCATTGTCCCATTCAATCAAGAGTGTGATTATCAGAATGAATTTAAAATATATTTTCATATTTTGTTCATTTTCCTTTTTTCTTTGAATTCTTTTATAAGATAAAAAGCCATTGTCCTGGTTTGGTGGCCAGCTATTGACAATGCCACTCACTGGTAGTAGTCTAACTGAACAAGCTAGCTCGTGATGAGACTCCTTGTCTTGAGATTTCAAGCCATTACCCTGTTTTGGTAGGCAGTATTGGTAATGTCAGCTAAGCTATTTCCCTATGAACGTAGTAAGCAGGCTTGTGATAAGACCTCTTATCTTTAATATCTTTATATTTTAGAATTACACTCTGAAAATCATCCTCTTTAATGAATGGGGTGGACAATCACTTCTTTGAGAATTGATGGATGACAGGTTGGGAGTTAAAGATGCTGATATTGAATTGACTTCTATTTCTAATATCAATGACCTTTTGGGACTAATTTGAAAGCAGAAAACGACCCTCATTACTTTATGCTTTGAGGAGGAACTGATCAAACTTAATCTGCAATTTCAGGATAGAATGATACCTAATTTCCCATAAAGTTTTCCTTTTTGGTTAAAAATTCTATTGTTTGAAAGCAAGTACTTATGATACTTCTGTGAGACAACTACTTAAGTGTAGTGAAAGGTCAATAGAATATGCCTTAAAACTTTATTTTTAAGAACCTATAAACTAAGAAATCCTATGAAAGTAAAGTGAGAAGGGGTTACCTCCTCAATTGAATAATTTTTTAAGGATTAGGCCATTTACGGGGAGGGACTCCCTCACACCTGTTAAATCTTGCAATAGAAAGTTTGAATGGCCTATTTTCTCGTAGATCTGAAATGGTCCAAGCCACAACTTTTGGAACTTGGTGTGTTTGCCTTTGTCCTCATGGGCTTTATCCCATTTCAGAACTACATTGCCAACTTGGAATTGTTTTGATCCTGATGAAGCTGAATCAAAAGCTGCTTTGATGATTTGCTGATGCTTGGCATGGGCATCCTTGGCCTTGTCTCTCTCTTCTTCTAGTTTTAGGATTTGATCATACCTGAGCTGAATAGAAGAGGAAGGAGTTTGTTCAATGAACTGCACTAGGGCTAAAGAGGGTAGAACAAGATTTGTAGGCAATATCGCTTCCTTTCCATATACAAGATTGAACGGAGAGGTTCCTATGGAAGGCTTCTATGTTATCCTATCAGCGCATAATGCGAAGACTAAGGATTTATGCCAATTCCTATGATTTTGTTCGATTGTTCATTTGATAATTTTGATTAGATTCTTGTTAGTAGACTCTGCTAAACCATTACCTTGAGGATAGTAATTAGCAGAATATTTTAACTTGAATCCTCTTTTAATAGCAAAATCTATCATAGAATTTCCTGAAAAATAAGAAGCATTATCGAATACAAGAGCAGTTGGAACACCAAACCTGGTAATAATTAATTGGTCAATGAATTCAATGATTGCTTCAGAATTTGCTGTCTTTAAAGGAACTGCTTCAACCCACTTGGTGAAATAGTCGGTAGCCGTGAGAATATACTTATGCTTCTTTGAAGAAGGTGGATTAATTTCCCCAATGATATCCAGTCCCCATTGATCAAATGGTTGTTCAATGTTAACTGGTTGTAAAGGGAAAGCTGTTTTTCGTTGTCTTCCACTAGCAGTTTGGCAATTTAGGCATTTCCTTACATACTCGTGGGTGTCTCTAAAAAGGGTTGGCCAATAGTATCCAGCATGAATAATCTTGTGAGCTGTTGTGTCAGCTCCAAAATGTCCTCCTGCTGGTCCATCATGTAACTCCTGCAACACCTTTTGAGCTTCAGTTTTCTCAAGGCATCTCAGCAAAATGGAATCATAATTTCTCTTAAAGAGTACATCATCAATAATTGTAAAAGTTTTTGCTTTTAATCTGATGGCCCTTTTGCTTTTGTAAGATAAACGAGGAGAAGCATGACCATTTTTTAAATAAAATATCAAATCTGCATATTGAGATTCTGAATCAGTGACACTTATCTGATTGATTTCTTCAGTTGGACCAGTGTCGCTTGATTCGGGAATGTTGGAAGCTCCTGCCAATATCCTGCAAAAACCTTGACCTCTAACAATCCTTGCTGGTCTAATTTCTAAGTCATATTCTTGAAGCGCTGTAACCCAATTTGCTCTTTTTTTCACTCAATTCTTTTTGTAATAATAGTTGCCTGACAGCTGGGAAAGGAACTATCACTTTTGTGTGGGTTTTGAGGAGAAAGGGTCGATAATGTTTAACTGCTTTAAACACAGCAAAGGCTTGTTTTTCTACATCAGAATAATTCAATTCGGCACCCTGAAGATTTGAGCTAAAGAATGAGATAGGTGCCTCCAAATTGTGATCATTTAGTTGGGTAAGTACTGCTGCATATGAAGAATTCGATGCGATAGTATACAAGGTGAAAGGATTAGAGAAATTTGGAGTGATTAAGGAGGGGGCCTTGATAATGGATTGCTTTATCAAATCAAAAGTTTCTTTTTCTATTGATCCCCACTTAAAGACTGCATTTTTCCTAATCATTGTCTGAAGGGGCAAAATAATTTGAGAAAAATCAGGTACAAATATTTTAACAAAATTAATTTGGCCAAGGAATGACTGCATCGATTTTTTATTATGTGGGAATGGGATCTCAGAAATCTCTTTGATCCGATCAGGATCAATATAAATGCCATCCCGAGATACAACAAAACCTAGGAGTTTCCCTTGATCAAGAGCAAAGAATGACTTTTTGGGGTTTAGAGAGATTCCATACCTTTTACACCTTTGAAAGATTTGGTTTAAGTCATGTAAATGATTGGACCTCTTTTTAGAAAATACAATTATGTCATCTAAATAGATGACTACTGATCGCTTAATCAATCCCCTAAAAGCGGTATCCATAGCTCTTTGGAAAGTCGCTCCTGCGTTTATAAGTTCGAAGGGCATCTTTTGATAGGCATATGTCCCCCATTTTGTTCTAAATGTTGTTTTAAGTTGGTCATCAGGATGAACCAGGACTTGGTTGTATCTTGAAAAACCGTCTAGAAAAGACATCAGTTCAGAACCTACCACTGATTGGAGTATTTGCTCCATAGTCGGCAATGGGAAGTTGTCTTTCAAGCTTGCTCTGTTTAGATTCCTGAAATCAATACAAATTCGAATGTCGCCATTCTTTTTCCTGACAGGCACCATATTATAAACCCAATTGGAATGTCGGACTGGAAAGATAATATTGGCTTTAAGGAGTTTGTTAAGCTCCGTCTTAATCTGGCTTTCCAAGTTTGGGTGAATTTTCCTTAACTTCTGCTGAATGGGTTTTTGATCGGGAAGCATTGGAATTGTATGCTGGATAACAGATGTGTCATAAGTCTTCAAGTCATCGTATTTCCAAGCAAAAACGTGTTTATTCTTTCTTAACAGTTTAACAAATGCTTCTCTTTCTTGTACAGAAAGTCCTAATCCTAAATTGACATTCTGAGGATTCTGCTCAGTACCCAAATTTATCAATTCAAAATTTAGGGTAGAGCTTTGGATCTTTGCATTAGTTACAGGTTTAAACCTGTCTTTTATATCATAAAGATCTTCAAGTTTTACCACAGGTTTGGGAATTGAATTTTCTTTAGGTAATTCTTTTAATTGAGAGTCATGCTCATCTTCTTCAATGATTTGGTTGTTATAGGACTTTTCAGAAGTTAAGAATTGTAGGATATCATTATCATGATTAAATATTCTCCAATTAGTGATGTTATCAGGAATTGAAGGCCTGAAAATCAATTCTACAGAAAATCTATCTGGGTTGTAGTCTTCTGAGGGTAGGAGCTTGGAGGCTACATTGGCTAGTAAGTCAGCAGCTGAATTTTGGGATCTAGGAATGGAAGAAATGTTAAATGCTAGAAAATGCGAAGTCAGGTCTTGTACAAGCAATTGGTAGTGCTTAAGGTGATTGGAAAGGCAATGGATTGCATTTCTAACCTGTTTAATAACAATTTCTGAATCGCCAAATACTTTAAGATATTGCACTTTAAGGCCGATTGCTTTATATAAACCCTGAATTAGGGCCTCATATTCGGCTGTATTATTAGTGCATTCGAATTCTAACCTGCAAGATAGCATTGTCTTTTCTCCATGTGGACTAACCAAGATGCATCCTGCTCCTGAGCCTTCAAAAGACTTAGAGCCATCAAAATACAAAGACCAAAATAAAGGAGTATTCACATTAATATTTACAACTTTCTCATGATCATTAAAACATCTAGAATTATCTTTTTGCGAAAAATTTTCAATTTGAGATGTGAAATGATCAACTGAGAAAGGGGAAGGTTGAGCAACAAAGTTGCCAAAGAATGATTCTGATGAATAGTTACCCAAAATGTTGTTGTTGAAAGCTACAGGATGATTTTCTTGTTCGAAATCGATAACTGCATGGGTCATATGTTTTTTTCGGTCTATCTTTATTTGATTTGGCTTACCTTTATAAGGAAGCCACATGTGTGACCAATCAGTAGAAATGTACCCATGTAGTTTTTCGGACCAGTCTCTACTCAAAATCAGACCATAAAACTCATGTATATCGGCTATAAGAATGTCAATCCTTTGTACTATTCTGGGGTCAGCTGACAACCTGATAGTTACAGAATTGATTTCTCCAACAACCTGTACCTTAGTTCTATCTAATTGAACAATATGGATAGTAGACTTCTGGGGTTCTATGTTCAATTTGGAACAAACTGAAGCTGGCATTATGTTAGAAGATGCTCCTTAATCAATTAAACAGTTGTGCAGGTTTCTATTGTAGATTTCATAAGTTAAGAGAAAAGGTGGAGTATGAGAGCTTGACTTATCCCCGATTAGGACTGAATCTGTAGCTTCAACCATACCTGGAGGGGATTGACCTGAATCATTAGCAGCTTTCGCACTAGGAAGGGGAGTAGAAGGAACAGCATTTAATTCTTTAAGAAGTAACTTTTGTTGATGTTTTAGCTTGCTAAGCTCAAACATAGTTCTGTTGGCTTTGGTCTTTTTCATATCATCAACAATGTTATATTCCATTGAATCAGTTACCACTAACGTCTTAGAAGTTGAAGGGGAAGTGGAAGTTGTGGGCTGGCTTTGGGGGACTACTGCAGGTGTTTTCTTTGGAGGAACTTTTTCTTTTGTTATAGTAGCACCTGCACTCCTTTTCTTTGAAGTTGCCTGGACAGGTTCAGGAGTACTTTTACTCCTAGTAGTAACTGGGAAGGCTTCTTCTTCATTATCATTATCAGGCTCAGGGAGTATGAAATCCCACATTCCATGACATTCAGCTACTTCTTCTTCATTGTCAGATGGTGGTGTTGCTTCTTCTTCTTCTTCTTCCTGGTCAGAATCTGCATTAGATATGACATTAGGTGGCTTTGTTTCCATTTTCTTATAAGTCCTAAAAGGTCTTTTGTTAGATGTTTCGGCCACCTGCTTCTTTATATCAATCATTTCATTGGATAATGTTTTCAGGACCTTTTGTAATCCCTCCATGTCATATGGATCTTTTGGGTTTTTCTTTTTGGAATCTTCTTTAAAGGAAACTTTCTTAGCTTTTCTATCTTCCAAGGCAGCTTTCTTTTCTAAGGAATTGATGCGTTTTTCCACATCAAGTGCTTCTTTCATGTTTTCTGCTAAGGTAGGTTTCCCAGCCCGATCTACGAATATGGCTATATTGGCAGGTAGGGCAGTGATATACCATTCGCTTCGTATTTGTTCACTTGGTTTGGAATCTGTAGGGATTTTGTTAAGGAGTTTATTGAAACAAGCATTAAATTCCTTTATGGGTTCCCTATGTTCTATTCTCAGATTGGAGAGATCGTTAATCAGAGTTGCTAAAGATCTATCATCTCCGTACTTAGTAAGAAACTGCTCTTGGCATGTATCCCAACTAGTAATAGAACCAGAGGGTAGGGAGAAATACCAGGATCCTGCTGATCCTTGCAAAGTATAAGGGAAGAGTCTGACAACAACATCTTCTTGCGTTACCCCTTTCAAGTTGACCGATAGCATGAAATTATTAATATGTTCTTCGGCCTGAGTCCCATCATCTGGATTGAATTTGGGGAGCCATTTCTCAGGAGCATCTGGTAAAGGATGCAATGGTGCAGGCATGTTGACCGCACCAGGTCTGGTCCATGGATCTACCATTGTGATTCCAGATGATTGCGAAGTAGCTGATATTGAGGGGTGAGCAAATTGAGATGTTGAGGCTTGTGTTCCCTGGTGGACAACAATATGTAATGAAGGAGTGGGTGGTTGACTTTGCAGATGAGGAGATGAAATGAATGATGTGGAAGAAAATTCTCCACTATCAGACCCTTGAGTATATCTCTTAGCCCTTTTCCTTTCAGGTAAAGGGAATTCAGTGGGTTCTATACCAAGTTTTCCACTTTGGAGTCTGGTAAGTGGGCGAGATAAATTGATCTGCGAAGTCACATTGCTTTGTGATACCTCAGATCTATGTGGGGAGATCGAGAAGCTCTGAAGTTTTTGGATTAGAGACTGGACTTCAGGGGATTCAAGACTCAATTGTTCTGAAGTATGGTGGATATGAGCAGTGGTAGTTGATTCCTGTTCTTCTTGATTGCGCGTTGGAGAACCAACACGCGATCGAGAATGAATAGGAGAATTGGAGGGAGAATTAATCTTTGAATGGCTTGTAGATTTAGGTTTGCTTTCCATTCACAGTCAAAGCCCTCCTTCTAGCACCAAAAATGTTGATGCCTCAGAAATCATTGCACCAACATTGGGGAAACCAC